>SNQJ01S0080634.1:35668-58854 GCA_010110895.2 Picea sitchensis | reverse complement strand
ATTTTCATTTTAATATTGTTCTTTTATTGTTTTTTTTTAAATCTCTGTTTATTATAAGCAACGTTGGAGCCATTCATGCTAATGGAAAAACAATTTTGAATTGTGGAAGGTCAAGATGCACAATATGCTTGTGCAATAGGGAGTTTGTGCAACAGGGAGTGACTAAGGCACTGGTGGGAAAGTCAAAGAAACCTGTATCTACGTCAAACGAAGAGTGAGAAGACATTGATGCGAGAGAACTCAATGCCATTTGTTTTTGTTTGGAAGACGATGTTTTGTTTAACATTGTTGCAGAGAAAACAACAGTAGGCTTGTGGACAAAGTCGGAAATCCTATACATGAAAAAATCCTTAATGATTTGGATCACTCTGAAAAGGAAGTTGTACAGTTTTCGCATGAAAGAAGGTGCGAAAATAGGTGACCACTTAAATACCGTCAATACTCTTTTATGTCAGTTGACTAGCATGGGAGTAAAATTCAAATCTGAAGATAAGGAAATTACACTATCGTGTTCTTTCCTCGTGTCATGGGATCACTTTGTTACCTTTGTTAGTTTTATCTCATCAAAATCTATTGAGTTTGATGTAATTGTTGGAGCTCTATTTTCCGAGGAAACAAGGAAGAAATCAAATCTAGAAACTTGTACATCAGAGGAGATGGCGGTAAGAGGTATATCTAAAGAAAGAGGGAAGAATCAGAGAGGTACTTCTCAATCAAAGTCAAAAAGAAAGAAGAGTAATCTTAAGTGTTGCTGCTGTGGAAAATTTGGGAACCTGAAGAAGGATTTTTTGAAACAACATAAAACGTCCAAAGAAGACTCTACAAAAGAAACAAAGGAAGCAAGTGCAACAGAAACAAAGGAAGCAAGTGCAACAGAAACAATTCACCTTCCAGTTCAGGAATGACTCATGAGGTTTTGTAAATTATTATTTTTTTACGCCATGATCAATATTGGTTATTAGATTTTGGTGCATCCAATCACATGTTTCTTCATAGAAATTGGTTATTTTCTTACCATTCTATTGATGACATAATCGTTTATATGGGAAACGATATTTGTTGTCAAATTGTTGGAATTGGAAGCATTTGAATTAAAATGTATGATGGTTTTGTAAAGACATTAACTGATGTGATGCATGTACCTAAGATGAAAAAGAAGCTAATATCTTTGGGAGTCCTAAATTCTAGAGGATACAAGTGAACAGTTCAAGGTGGAGTTATGAAGGTATACAAAGGCATGTTACTGGTCATGAAGGCTAAGAGGATCATGAATCTTGATTAGCTAGAAGGAAGAACTAAGTTAGATCAAGTAGCAACAGTATCTGAGAACGACAGTGATTCTACTCGACTATGGCATCAATGTTTGGGTCATATGAGCGAGAAAGGACTTAAAGTACTGGTAGATTGTAAGTTACTTCCTAGTTTAAAGTCTTTAAATATATATTTATGCAAACATTGTATTTATGGAAAACAAAGAAGTTTAAAACACGAAGGAACACTAGTAAATGTATCCTTGATTACATCCACTCAGATGTCTAGAGACCATATCCTACTATTTCGTATGGAGGATCATCATATTTTGTCACTTGTATAGATGATTTCTCTAGGAAGGTGTGGGTTTATATGTTAAAAAAAAAATGATGCCTTTTGTAACATCTCGCTCTTACGCGCACTGAGTGAACTTATTCTTTGAGGACACTTTCTTGCAAGTGATCTGGATTATTATACTATTGGACATTTGATTATGATTATGAGGTGTTATGGACTGATGACATGTTATTTGGCTGTATTGACATAAACAAGTGCTATTGACTCGATTTTCCTGAGTGTGCAGGATTTTGGACCTCAAGGATGTTGAGGCATCGATGAAACCCCTTGGACTCTGGATCGAGTTGGGGAGTGGACTATTGGGGGTTTGATTGTTGTATATATGACATTTGTGCATCTTATTAGATGACATGATTATGGATATTATTTCTGACATGACTTGTTGATGATGCACGTTGACGATAACTTGTCAACCAAACTCACATGTGGAGTAAAACGGTCATGCATGATAAACATATATGTCGAGGGAAAGGTGCGGACAACACTCATTCCACAGCTTACTAGAACTCCCATCCTGGCTCAAACTGTAGGTTAACAATTACCTAGTTTGAGAAGACCTACAATGTCGTGAGAGCCAACTGCAACAATTTCTCATCATAATTCTAAGGGGCATGCAATAAGGCAGGGGACTTATTCGTTAGAGGCCCTTAGTCTCCCACAAGATAACCTGTCGGAGTATTGACTCTGGGGGTTTTTGATGTCTAGCAAGTCAGTTAAGAGGCGAGTGGCACACTTGGAGCACAGAGTTCATCTTGAAGGGCACATCGTGCAAGGAAAACATAACGAGACAAGTTGCACCCTTGGAGAACCTAGTGCATCATGAAGGTCACGTCGCGTTGTTAAATAATAAATGAATAAACCTATATGGCCTTAGAACGAATAATGTGATGAGAAAGATTTAAAACAATTTCCATAATAAAATGTCACCCAACATAGGAAAATAACGTCTGGGTCTAAGTGATTCTTATCATAAATATATATATATATATAGTAATGATAATCATCATTAGTCATGTGACGAGAAGGGGGTAAGCAATTCAATTAATTTATAAAAAATATTTTGGGATATAAAATTTAAAAAGGGGGAAAAAGGAGAAATAATTGTTTTGTTACATATGCTAATTACAAATTTATTAATTAAAAAGCAAAAGGGGAAAATGGTAATTTTCTACACTTGCCAATTAGAGTTTAAATGAAAAGGGAAAGAGGTAAATTTAAAAGAATTAGTAAACTAGGAAAAAGAGAGAAACATAACAAGAAAGAGGAAACACAAGGAAAAAGAATAAAGACTAACTTAGTGAGGTATCTAGCATTTAAGAACTTTCTAAATTAAACTCAACTAGTAAATTAGTAAGGGGGTAAGTCATTAAAATGTGTAAGGCAATATGGGAACACTTAGGAGCGATTATAGGAATGCTTTTAGGTGGGTGAGTGAAATATGAGTAATTAATTAATTAATGAAATAAATTCATGGGGCAATGAAGGGTATGGGTGACACATGTACGGAAGGATTTTTATGAATTAAATTATTGAACAATAAATTAAATCAGATTTTGGGAAAGTAAACGACTTAGAAACTCTATATAAAGGAGGGAGGATATGGATGATAGAGCTCTTCTGTGATCCATAATGTTACACTGCAGAAATTTAGACTTGACTAACTTAGCTTGTGGGATTTGGGATACCCAGCTCGGTGAGGAGTGGTAGCTCGTCCTTGCGAGGCGAGCTGAGAGCTATATTTTCTGTGGTTTAGTGTGTGTGGCCCCTTTTCATATCAGGGGGATAAGGGGGAATAAGAGTACCCCTAGCATTGGATGGGAGGTATCGGTGATGTCTCATCGGTCGGCAAGCGGGAGCTGAACATAGCACATGGGACAATGACCCAGAGCGGGGGACTTGGGCTACGATACACTTCCTTTATTTTTGCAAGGTAGATTATTAGTATACTTACGCTTTTATTTTTGTACTTTTACTTGGGTAAAGAAAATGTTGAATTAGCATTTCGACCGAGAACTTAATTTTCCCCTTAAGCCTTAATCTCGTTGTTTTGACTTGATTATGTTGACTTTCGATCCCTAAATGTTGTGATTATCTGACTGTTTTTATCGATTTGTTGTGATGGGTTGTGCTTAAATTCGTCCTCATCCTTAGTTCGTCAGTCCACGCCTGAGAAGTTGGCCAGGAGTCGAATCGAAGGTCGTCACTTCGGTGCATAGTGACCTATAGATTCTAATGCCCTACTTTTTTGTGCATGGATGATGAGCAAAGGATGTATTCGCCCTGCTATCTACCCCTGTTGGTTGTCCCTGGTTGAGTGATTGTCTTTCACCTTGCTACGTTGATTACCTCTATGGTGGTTTTTCTTCCCGCGGTGAACCACTTAAGATCCTCTGCATTGATCCTTGTGTTTAATACCCTTCCTAGCAATTATTTAAGGCTAAGTTTATAATGCTTCTCCTGGCAATTTATTGTGTGTTTTTCCTTACTTTTGGTCTGCCATTACTCTACAATTTACTCCGTGTTTCCTGTGATTCAATGGCATTTACTCTCTGCATTTTTTCTTCTGTTAAACCTCTGCTCTTCTTGACTGTTGATGGCATTCACCCATGTGATTTAACCCACTATTATTAACTTTATCCACAAATTTACTACCCAATATGATTTTAATGTTTAGAGAAGATTTATTCATTTAGAAATGGATGTTGGTATTCAGTTACGATTGAATTATTTCTTTGCTATTTCTGAAGGAGTTTCCATTGTTGGATCTCTTTTCTCTACATTTTAATTATTGATGCGTGTCCATTGTTGGTTTTATTGCACTGCATTTTTCCAGCACTAGTTAAGACTGCGATTTTCCATTGTCAAACTCCATTCGTTGCTTCATTAAGACTGCATTTTGTTTTTGTTTACCTGACAATTTTGCCACTTCTTAGGACTGCATTTCATTTGATTTGGGGGAAAATTTTGCCCAATGAATTTATATATATGGCATATTTTTCTGCTCTATGAATTTCTTACGCCTTACTGCTTAATGGGGACGTATTGGTGGAAAGACAACAATTTATACATTTATCATTGGTGTTATTTCCGTTTTAGTTCACAGAGCGTACCTTTCATTTTGACAGCTATTTCCTTCTTCATTAAAAGATTGCGATTTTTCCATGGTTAAGACTACAATCGTGATTGTGAAGAATGTGATCTTCCTTATTACTTGAAGATGTTACCCCCCTTTAGGAATGTGTTGGATTTAATCATCACCTGTGTTAATTGTGTTTCATTAATTTTGTAGTGCATTGGTTATTGATGCGTGTCTGATTGGAGGTAATTCCTTAGTTCAATGCCTTACGACAGGGAGACTATACAGTGACTGAGTACGAGGCTTGTTTTATGGAGTTTCTTCAGTATGCTCCGCATTTTAATACTGATCAACCTAAGGTCAACAGGTTCATGTTCGGCCTTAATGGTATCATACATGCAAAGGTTAGGATTATGATGCCTCAAACCTTGCATGATGCCATCCAGAAGGCCCTCATAGCAAAGGAGGAGCTTATTAGTGGGGGTCAGAGAGGGACTCCAGCAAGACCAACAGGGTAGGTGTCATCTGGTGTGCAACATCATCAGACACCAGCCAAAAATACAACAAGATATCGTGGCTTCCAGAGGGTATCCACTTTCACTACACCTCAACGACCAGCGCCTCAACAATAGACATCTTACTGAGGACCACCACATCAGCAGTAGCGTCGACCGCAACTGCAACAGTTTATTCCTATTTAGCAGAACCGACCAGAATTTCAAGCTGGTGGGCCATCATATTCTACTTCGGGTACCAGAAGTAATGGACCTAAGAAATGGTTTTGGATGTGTGGGGAGCCACACTACTAGCACGACTTCCCATTGGAGAGGACTAGAGAGTTTGGATCAGTCAGACCCACTACCATGGGATATTTGTGCAAGGCCCATCGGATTCATGCAGTGGTGAATAACCGCCAGGTAGAGCACCAGTCGAATGTGCTCGAGACCCTTAGTATTTTTATAAATCCCGGTGCTACCGAGAGTTTCATTTCTGGTGCAGCGCTAAAAATGATTAAGGTAAAGGCATTTGAACAGGATGAGTTTAGCTTCGTAGAGATGGCTTCGGGAGCCAAATAGAAGATTAGAGGAAAGGTTATGGGTTGTACCCTTAACCTGGGAGAGTTTGTCACCAGATCCAACCTGTACATCACGATCTTAGGATCTTATGACGTCGTGATTGGTATGGGTTGGTTGGAATCGCATGAGGTGATACTCAACTGTAAGAAAAAACAATTGAGTTTGGTCGATGATGAGGGAAAAAGAGGAGTGATTATAGGACAGAACCAGGGAGTTTCCTTGAGGTTCATCTCTTCCTTGCATCTACAGAAGAGAATTCGCAAGGGATGTAAGATTTATGCAATCCTTACGTTAAACAAGAAGGGAGTAGAAGAAGGTCTAAACCAACTTTCGATGGTGAGAGATTTTGCAGACGTTTTTCCAGAGGAGTTACCTAGGATGTCGCCAGAGAAGGAATTGGAGTTTACCATATACATAAAATCAAGGACTGGACCAATAGCGAGAATGCCTTATCGTATGTTGACCCTAGATTTACAGGAGTTCAGAATGAAACTGAAGGAGTTGTTGGACTTGGGACTTATACGTCAAATTGTGTCACCATGGGGTGCGCCTGTTATTTTCATAAGAAAGAAGGATGGGTCGTGGAGGCTCTGCATTGACTACCATCAATTGAACAAGGAAACGATCGAGAATCAATATCTGTTGCTGAGAATTGATGATCTGTTCGATCATATGAAGGGTGCTACGGTGTTCTCAAAGATCGAATTTTGATCATGGAATCAACAATTATGGATCAAGGAGGATGATGTCCCTAAGATCGCCTTTAAGACGAGTTTTGGTCATTACAATTTTACTGTTTTACCATTTGGACTAACAAAGGCCCCAAGGGTATTTATGAGTTTGATGAACGGGGTGTTCTGTAAGTACTTGGACAAGTTTGTCCAAGTATTCATTAACGATATTTTGATTTACTCTCGGACGATGGAGGAGCATGACAAGCACTTGCGCTTGGTACTACAGTGTTTGCGAGAGAACAAATTGTATGTGAAGTTGTCCGAATACTCGTTTTATCAATCAAATATTCACTATTTAGGGCATGTCATCTTCGGTGAAGGTATCTCCATGGATCCAACAAAGGTTAAGGCTATCATGGAATGGTCCATGCCAACGAATGTCCCGGAAGTGCGTAGCTTCATGGGTTTAGCAAGATACTATTGACGACTCATCGAGGGATTTTCAAAGACAGAAAATCCGATCATGGAGTTGGAGAAGAAGAACAAGAAGTTTGTTTGGACCGAGAAATGCATGGAATCCTTTTAGAGGTTCAAAGAGCTATTGAAAATGACACTGATACTAAAATTCCCTGACATGGATGAAAAATTCTTGATATGCACTGATGCATCCAAGGAAGGCTTAGGCAGAGTCTTGATGCAAGATGATTGAGTGATCGCTTACATCTCGAGGAAACTGAGAAGGCATGAGGAGAACTATGCAATGCACGATTTGGAGTTGTTATCCAATGTATATGCCTTGAATGTTTGGAGACACTACCTTGTTGGACTAAAATTTGAACTAAAGATGAACCACTGTGGAGTACAACACATCTTTATGCAAGACATCCTCAACGTGCGACAACGACGTTGGTAGGAATTGCTTAGCAAGTACGATTTTGATATTTCTTACATAAAAGGAATAGTGGACTGAGTGGCATATGAATTGAGTCGGATACCACACATATTTTCGATGGTGCCTCTTCAGACGAATCTACGTGAAAATATTCTAACTTTACAATGTGAGGATGACTAGTACAAAGAGGTCGAGGATTTTATCGGAAAAAAAAAAATTATTGTACCAAGATTTGAAGAATCTGTGTTTAAAGACGATCATGGATTATTGAGGTTTAAAAATCAGATTTATGTACTACCAAATGATGAGTTGAGGAGCTTGATCCTAAACAAGGCTCATAGAGCAGTATACATGGCTCACATGGGAGTCACGAAGATGAGGGAGGATCTTAAACCCTTATTCTTCTGGAAAGGAATGAATGAAGACATAGTCAACTATGTGGCCAGATGTCTAGAATGTCAGTAGGTAAAGGTCAAACATAGACATCCAACAGGATTACTATAGCCACACGCTATTCTAGAATCGAAATGGGAGGTTATTTCGATGGATTTTTTTGTTGGATTGCCACTGACGACAAGGAGACAAAACTCGATTTTCGTATTAGTCGAAACTCTAAAGAAGAGTGCTCGTTTTATCCCTGTGCATATGACATATTAGGCACCTGACATAGCTAGAGTTTTAATCAGTGATATTGTGAGGCTGGATGGCATGCCTAAGAGGATTATATCTGATCAAGTATCAGTGTTTACTGGACAATTTTGGACTAGTTTCCAATAGGCCTTGGGAACCCAACTTAACTTTAGTACTGTGTATCACCAAGAGAATGACGAGAAGACCGAATGAATGAACCATAACTTGGAGGACATGTTGTGTGTGTACGTGATGGACCAACAAAATATTTGGGAAGAATTATTTCCACTGGTGGAATTCGATTATAACAACAGTTACCAAAGAACCATTAAGATGGTGCCTTTTGAGTTTCTTTACGGACAACCGTGTCATACACCTTTGAGTTGGGATTGGCTTGAGGATAGGGTCCTGGTGGGACCAGAAGTGATCCAAGAAATGGAAGAGCAAATTCAAACAATAAGACAAAGGATTAAAGAAGCGTAGGATCGACAAAAGAGTTATGTCGATGTGCACCGTGTCGACCGTAGTTACGAAGTTGGCGATCGAGTCTTCTTACGGGTAAAACCACATAAGAGTTAGATCAGGTTTGGAAAGGGAGATAAAATCTCTCCTAGATTCGTGGGACCTTTCAAGATTGTGGAGAGGAAGGGGCCCATGGCCTATCGACTAGCCTTGCCTGATTCTTTGAGGCATATGCACGGTGTTTTTCATGTATCTATTTTGAGACATTATATTAGTGACCCTACACATGTTATTGACATGAGTTCCTTGCAAGTATCAGATGAGGGGGGGCTCATAGTTGAGCTGATCCACATCCTGGATAATCGCATTCGACAACTATGAATTTGAACAATAGATCGGGTCAAGGTCCAGTTGGACAACTATAGTCCTCACTCGTCGACCTAGGAGGATGCATATGATATGCGTCAGTAGTTTCCATTTTTGTTTGATAAATAAAATTATGATACTATGATACAAATTATTTCGACACTAATATACTATGAAACTTTGAGATGAATTTTATACCAAGAGGGGGTCTATGTAACATCCCGCTCTTGCACGCACTGAGCGAACTTATTATTTGAGGACACTTGCTTGCAAGTGATCTAGATTATTATGATATTGGACATTTGATTATGATTATGAGGCTTTATGTATTGATGACATGTTATTTGGTTGTATTGACATAGAGAGGTGCTATTGACTCAATTTTCCTGAGTGTGCAGGATTTTGGACCTCGAGGGTGCAGAGGCATCGATGAAACCCCTTGGACTCCAGATTGAGTCGGGGAGTGGACTATTGGGGGTTTGATTGTTGTATACATGACATTTGTGCATCTGATTAGATGATATGATTATGGATATTATTTATGACATGACTCATTGATGATGCAGGATGATGATAGTTTTTCGACCAGACTGACATGTGCAGTAGAGGGGTCACACACGATAACCCGAGACATTGTGGAAGAGGTGTGGACAACAACCCTACCACAGTTTACTAACACTCCCACCATGGCTCAAATTGTAGGTTAACGATTACCTAGTTCGAGAATACCCACGATGTCGTGAGGGCCAATTGCGACAATCGCTCACGATGATTCTAAGGGGCGCGTAATAATTTAAGGACCTTATTCCTTAGAGTCCCTTAGTCTCCCACAAGATCCCATGGCACAGTATTGACTCTAGCGGTTTTTATGTCTACCAAGTCAGTCAAGAGGCAAGTGATACCCTTGGAGCATGGAGTGCGTCCTGAAGGGCATGTCGTGCAAGGGAAACAAAATGAGGAGAGTGTCACCCTTGGAGCACGAAGTGTGTCCTGAAGGGAACGTTGTGCAAGGGAAATAGAATGAGGCGAGTGGCACCCTTGGAGCACCTAGTTCGTCCTGAAGGGCGCGCCGCGTTGTTAAATAATAAATTAATAAACCTATATGGCCTTAGAACAAATAATTTGATGAGAAATATTTAAAACAATTTCCCTAACAAAATGTCACCCAGCCAAGGAAAATAACGTATAGGTAATAAATTGAGTTAATTTATAAAAAGGCTTTTGGGAGAAAAAATTTGAAAAGGGGGGAAAAGGGGAAATAATTGTTTTGTTACATATGCTAATTAAAAATTTGTTAATTAAAAAGGAAAAGGGGAAAAAGGTAGTTTTCTACACTTTCGAATTTGAGTTTTAAATGAAAAGGGAAAGAGGGAAATTTAAAAGAATTAGGAAACTAGGAAAAAGAGGGAAACATAAAAAGAAAGAGGAAACACAAGGAAAAATAAGAAAGACTAACTTAGTAAGGTGTCTAGCATTTAAGAATTTTCTAAATTAAATTTAACTGGTAAATTAGTAAGGGGGTAAGTCATTAAAATGTGTAAGAGAATATGGGGACACCTAGGAGGGATTCTAGGAATGCTTTTAGGTGGGTGAGGGAAATATGAGTAATTAATTAATTAATTAAATAAATTTATGGTGCAATGAAGGGGATGCATGACACATGTATGGGGAGGATTTTTATGAATTAAATTATTGAACAATAAATTAAATGGGATTTTGGGAAAGTAAATGACTTAGAGACTCTATATAAAGGAGGGAGGAGAAGGATGATAGAGCTCTTCTGCGATGCGTAATGTTACGTTGCAGAAATTTAAACTTGATTAGCTTAGCTTGTGAGAGTTGGGATACCCAGCTTGATGAGGAGTGGTATCTTGGCCTTGTGACGCTATTTACAAGCTAGTTGTTCTTTGGTTTAGTGTGCATGGTCTCTTTGTGGCTTAGGGGGCTAAGGGGGAAAAATATTAACCCTAGTGTTGGCTGAGCGGTACCGGTGAAGTCTCATCGGTCAACAAGCGAGAGTAGCACCGATGGCACGGGACAATGACTCAAAGAAGGCAACTTGGGCTACCGTATGCTTCCTTTATTTCTGCATGGTAGATTATTATTATACTTTACGCATTTATTTCTGTAATTTTACTTGGTTAAAGAAAATGTTGACTTAGCATTTCAGCCAAGAACTTAATTTTCCCCTTAATCTTGAAGCTCATTGTTTGACTTGATTCCCTTGGATTTCGATGCCTGAATGTTGTGACTATCTGACTAGTTTTATCAATTTGATGTGATGGGTTAGGCTTTACTTCATCCTCATCCCTATTTTGTCAGTCCACACCTGACCAATCGGCCAGGAGCCGAATCGATGGTTGTCACTTCGGTGCACAACGACCTATAGATTATAATTCCCTGATTTTCTGTACATGGATGATGAGAGAAGGATGTGTTGGCCCCATTGTCTACCCGTGTTGGTTGTCCCTGGTTGAATGACTGTCTTGGGCCTTCCTTCATTGATTACCTATGTGGTGGTTTTTCTTCCCGCAGCGAACCTCTTATGATCCTCTGTGTTGATCCCTACATTTAATGCCCTTCCTGGAAATTATTTAAGGTTGAGTTTATAATGCTTCTCTTGGGGATTTATTGTGTGTTTTTCCTTACTTCTAGTCTACCATTACTCTATGATTTTACTTTGCGTTTCTTGTGATTCAATGGAATTTACTCTCTTCATTTTTTCTTGTGTTAAACCTCTTCTCTTCTTGACTGTTGACAATATTCACCCATGAGATTTAACCCACTGCTATTAACTTTACCCATGAATTTACTACCCAATACGATTTTAATGTTTTGAGAAGATTTATTCATTTAGAAGCAGATGTTGGTATTCAGTTACGATTGAATTATTGCTCTGCAATTTCTAGAGGCGTTGCTATTGTCAGATCTCTTTGCTTTGCTTTTTTATTATTAATGCGTTTCCATTGTTGGTTTTATTGCACTGTGTTTTTCCACCGCTATTTAAGACTGTGATTTTCCATTGTCAGGCTACATTCATTGCTTCATTAAGACTGCATTTGGTTTTTGTTTTCCTGGCGATTTTGCCACTTCTTAGGACTGCATTTCGTTTGATTTGGGGGTGAATTTTTCCCAACGAATTTATATATCTGGCATATTTTTCTCCTCCATGAATTGCTTGCGCCTTACTGGTTAATGGGGGCATATTGGTGGCAAGACAGTGATTTATACATTTATCATTGGTGTTATTTCCATTTTAGTTCATAGAGTGTACCTTTCATTTTGACAGTTATTTCCTTCTTGCATTAAAAGACTGCGATTTTTCCATGGTTAAGACTGCAATCGTGGTTGTTAAGACTGTGATTTTGCCATGGTTAAGACTACAATCGTGGTTGTTAATACTAAGATCTTTCTTGTTACCTAAAGATGTTACCCCCTTTAGGAATGTTTTGCATTTAATCATCACCTGTGTTGATTGTGTTTCATTAATTTGGTGGTGCGTTGGTTATTGATGTGTGTCTGATTGGAGGTAATTCCTGCATTTTATATGGTGTCTTTTCTTCAATTGATAGTGAATTATAACATTGACAGATATGAATTCATAGCTGACTGCATGCACATTTGTTAGCAATTTAATAGTTGGAAGATGCAATGGTATGGCATTATTACACACCAATTTTATTATCATTCTTAGAAAGCCTTTAATTAACATCCTTTGAGTAGACAACCTATAATTTGATTAGACAACTTTACTTCCTTTATAGACATTCTTTAAATTAAATTAGATTAGACTTGTCAAATTAGTTTTAGTATTGATTAAACTAGACTTGTCATTAGATTTAAATTAATGACTAATTTGTAATGTAGACTTGTCGAATTGATTTGTATTTAATGTTAATTAGATTGAAATTAATGACTAAATTGTAATGTAGACTTGTCGAATTGATTTGTATTTAATGTTAATCAGATTGTAAGTTAATGACTAAATTGTGATGTAGACTCACTGAATTTGACTTGTATTTCATGTTAATTAGATTGTAAATTTATGACTAATTTGTAATTTAGACTTGATGAAATTGATTGTATTTAGTGTTAAATTAGATTGTAAATTAAAGACTAATTTATAATTTAGACCTACTAAATTTAGATTGGTAATCAATTTTAAAACACTTTGTAATTATTGACTAGTTTATACTTGATGAATTATCGGGTTGTTGGCGAAGTCATGTTTTATATTGCACTTCATTCGAACAATGTCATCTTGCATCTTGTCGACCAGTTTCTTTGGGTGTGGGAGTAGTACCCTTGTCAGTTGTTTTGGCTCATAGCACGCTGGTTTTCTTGAGTCCTTGGTCCTGTTAGGTTATATTGTGCCAAGCTTATTGACGCTTCTATCACCTGGGGATGGTAGGACTCCCGATGAGGGGATCATGACGCACCCTTTTGGATAATGATGAATGATAACTTGGCTGGAGTTGGTGCCTTCCATATGAGTGTTGTTGAACATTGTAAGTTTTCTTTTGGCACACGGGTTCAGTGCCTTCATGTATTTGGTTCGTGCACCTTGATTTTATAGTATTTGGTCATCAAGGTCGTTGTGTCAGGATGGGGATGTTGTCCCTTAGCTTGTAGGCGTGGCAATGTTTGCATCGGGCCGATAGTCATTTCCCCTTGTTGTTTTACGCATGTTTCACCCAACTTCTTGTGTGCCAGTGCATGGAGTCATAGATGTATGTTTCTTGGATAACATGCTTGCGTTCGTCGTCATTCGTGTGGTTCAAGTGTTGTCGTCTTAGCCTTCCTGCCTAAAAACAAAAAAAAATGAACTTCGGCTTCGCTTGTAGTCCTAACGATGGGGTCGTTACATCATTGTTGTTTTGAAGCAGTTTATATCTTTAGTTGAAAAGAATTCACGCAGGTCAATAAAATGTTTAAGAATAGATAATGGTGGTGAATTTACGTCAAGGGAATTTGAGAGTAATTACAAGGAGTCTGGGATTGATAGTAATAAAACCACTTCCTATACTCCTTAGAAAAACGATGTTGTTGAACACATGGATAGGAATATTCTAGAAAGATAAATGAACATGCTTAGTAATGCCAATTTGTAGCAGGAATTGTGGGAAGAAGAAGTTTCTACAACTTGTTATATAGTAAATCGATCACCATCAACAACAATAGTATGTAATATTTTAGGAGAAGGATGGACAGGTCACCCTTGTGACTATTCTAATCTTAAATTTTTTGGTTCTGAGACCTATGCTCTTATTCCTAAACATCAACATTCTAAATGAGATCCAAACAAAAAATACTTATTTTTGTTGGGTATTAAGGGAGACAGATTGTGGGACCCTACTTCCCACAAAAACACCATTAACAGAGATGTTATATGTAATGAATCATGACTCATTAAATAATATGTAGATGTTTAAGTGAAACATGCAGAAGTACCAGAAGATCATCAAATACAGTTTGAAACTCGTTTATCTACCGAAGACAATGAACATGAAGAAGTTTTTGAAGATGTTCATGAAGAAGTTTCCGCAGAAGAAAATGTGGATGGAGATAATAATCAACAAAATTTGGATCAACCACAAACATCCTAAAGGATATCTACACATGTCATAAAGCCTCCTAGAAGGTATGATGATTTTCTTTCATGTGTTTCTTTGATTACTGATGATGAGGAACCTATTTTATATTAGGAACCAATGGAGGTGTCTGATAATGAAAAACAGAAAGAAGAAATGAAAGAGGAAATGAATGCGTTAGAGAGGAATGGAACATGGGACATGGTAGAACTCCTAAAAGACAGGAAGATTGTGGGTTGCAAGTAGTTCTTTAAGATAAAGAGGGGTGTTGATGATAAGATTCCAAGGTACAAAACAAGGTTGGTTGCAAAAGGATATCCTCAGAAAGAAGGTATTCCTTTTCATGATATTTTTTTATCAGTTCTTAAGATTGTTTCAATTTGAGTTGTGTTAGCATTAGTTGCATTACTTGATCTCGATTTAGAACAACTAGATGTTTAAAAAACATTCTTACATGGAGATTTAGATGAGGAAATATACATGGATCAACCAGAAGGGTGTTAGAATATAATGGATTGGCTCATTTTACCATCGAAAATATCACTATTGTCACCCAACCATAGGCTGAAGCCACCCTCCGAGCACCTTAACCTTGACAGAGAATCACTCTGGAAGAAAACCCTAGGCTATATAGTCAAACAAAGGGTAGCGCACCTTTCCACAAGGATAGTGCATCAAACAAGATATGATAAGATATTCCAAACCCTAACCAAGAGATATTCCAAGCCAAACGTGATCTGCTAGCGCTACAAGAACTGTAATGGCAGCTCTCCTCCAAATCCGTGCACAAAAATAGGCACTGTAGTGTCCACGAGTGTTGCTCTGCAATTCTGAGACTCTCTGCCAGAATGAAGACTAGCCTCCTTTATTTATACTAATTCTGGCTAATTGTTTGGGTTGACTTATCATTTTGGGTATCTTTCTGTTCAATATATATTATTTCTTCTGGCCGACTTCTTCTCTTGGAGGCTAATAACCTAATACAAGTTATCTTCTTGAGATGACATGTCTTCTAGGGTTATTAGCCAACTTATTAGGATTTCTTCTTGCTTCCAGGAATATTCTATTCTCTTTAGGTTTATACGTGGAGGTAAATACCTCCCGCAACTTCCACAATATCAAAACTCCCTTCTAGCTAGGGAGGTATTATAGGTAATGGTATTGAGCACAAACATACCATTCACCTGGTAGAATACACATAATTGTATATACTATCGCATGACTAGATCATGAGCACCATCATCATTATCATTGTCATCAACTGCATCATCTCTCGAAACCATACTCTATGTGAGTAATCAGACATGATGCTCACCCCACAGAGTTACACAAGAGCCATTCTTCTAAAATAGAAGAGTAAATGTTCAGAACCATTTTCTGTTTGGAAAATCTTTGTTCATCATTTATCTGGCTGATAATTATTTTCAACATTGCTAATAGTCTTCAAGGCAATCAGAACAATATCATTCAATAGAACACAACTGTGTCTATTCATAGTAGTAAACAACTACAATCTAGTGGTACACTACGACACCAACTATCACATAGATACTTGATTAAACAGTGGAACACATCCACCACAATAGTATACATCTACTATCTAGAAACATACAGTCTTCATAACAATCATATGATATCAACCTACACAGAAACAACGTTATGATATAAAATGAATCATTTGGGTCATTCTTCCACTCACATATTTGAGATATTGGAAGAGCATATGTCCCTAAAAAGGTAAGACTTCAATGATGAGGTATCTAGACTATTCTTCTCAAGCAAGGAAGAAAACCTATCCTGATTTATGATCCTGGAGCATTCCCCATCCCGAGCCATTCCTTCGACACTAAACAAAGTGTAACCTGGAGAGAATGAGTCTGCCCTAATGAATGTTTGTCCCTGATTGTTGAACCTGGACCATTCCCCACCCTTGGCAATTCCTCTGACACTAAACAAAGTGAAACCTGGAGAGAATGAATCCACCCTAAGGAATGACTGTTCTTTACCAACATCCAAAACAAACCATTCCCCATGTTAACCACAATGGGAAATCGTTGTCTGGTGAGGCAGGTCAGTCTTCTTGAGTAACCCTCAAGAAGAGAGAATTCCCTATAGACCACTTCCCATGTTAACCACAATGAGAAGTCGTTGTCTATGGTACATCAACAATATGGACCATTTTCTGAACTGGAAAATGTCTGTCCGTCAGAAATCTCAATCCACTTTCCGAACTGGAAAGAATCTCCTCATCCTGGACCATATTTTGAACTGAAAAATGATTTTCCATCAATCGATAATACATCAGTGCTCCCTCCCAACCTGGGAGTCATCTCTTCCTTTTTCAATAAGGAAGTTGTCTCCACGAGCTCCAGCCTGAGTATGCAAACTCTTTCATCTTGGATAGAAGATTTACAAAAATGTCTGCTTATCTCCTCATATGTGGAGAGATGTATTGGAGAACCACTTTATCCTTTATGGACTTCATCACATATAATGTAATGATTTATTTCAAATGTACTTCAGTCTGGAACACTGGTTTTCTCTGAAGGTTTCATGTAGCTCTGATCAATAAAGTATATCATTGTTTGGAAAACTGGAACATATCCATGTGGCACTTCTTTTGTCATCATGAGATCTAATATTATGAGTAATCATCTTGATACAATATCTTTGTTATAGAAAATATTCACCACGCTTATGCTGTGAAATGGAGGTTCTCCACCAAGTTATCTTCTTACATCTGCATACAAGGGTCTCTTTCTAGTATGCTTGAAAGTCTTTAGGTTTCTCTTCATACGCTCTTTGTTCAATTGCTCTGGAGAACATTCTTTGCATTCATCTAATGTAGAACTCCAACCCATGGATATTGTGGATGATATAAAGACTCATCTAGAGGTATGTCTGGTTTACTGGAACAAGTAATTTTCATGCAATGCTTGATTGCAATGCTTGATTAGTCTTCTCCCTCCATTTGGGAGAACCTCTAGTTATAGATCTTGCACTGCTTGCATATATACATTTTTCTTCATCATAACTTTCAGTTCCTTTGCTTGATTGATTTTAGTGAGTTCATATTAGCCTGGTAATCTTGTGATTCTTAATACAGTGACTGGTTATTCTGGCTTCTCTTTCTTTCTTGGAATCTTCATGTTCTTCCTGATTTTTTTCTTTAGCTCTTGGGTCCATGGAGTTTCTTATAGATTACATGTCGTAAAGATTCCAATTATTCCTTTCATTATAGAATCATGAATGTGGATGGAAAACCAGGGATACTTTAAGGATTCTCTTCAAAGAAGACTTCTTCTGAGGTTGAACTGAACATGTATTTTCTTTCATGGCTGCTACCATGGATATATACTTCATCATCTTCAATGGATCATAGGATTAGCTCCCTCCTAATCCTTGCTTCATGTATGAGTGCATATAATCAACTCACTCCATCTAATAGAGTCCACACTTTCATTTGCATCCTTATTGTCTTCTGCAATATATAATTGGCTCCCTCCATCTAACGGATTCCACGCTTTTGCCTTATTGTCTTCTACAAAAGGTCATAAGTCTTTCTCCAATTTCCTCTTGATTTTTGACTTCTTTCTGACTTTGCTTCTTCTAAATCTTTTCATGATTGATTCTGATTTCGTCTTATCTTGTAATATCTTCCACATGATTTGTTTGATGTATTTCATCCTTTCATGTGTATTATCTAACTTGTATAATGATAGCAATACTTATCTTATTGTTCTTCCATAGGTATAGTTTTTCTTGGAACACATTATCTTCGAAGAGATAGATATACAAGATATGTACATAGACGATGCAAGCAAGATATGTACAATAACTAAGAAGAGTATTGTTACCTTCAGAAGAATAAGACTCTTTAATCTTGTTTAGTCTTCTTTGTAGATTCCTTTTCTTCGGAAACTAATGCTTTGTGTTTTTCCTTCCTCTTCTTTAGCTCAGGACAATGATCCTTGTAGTGACCATACTTTCGAAAGTTGAAGCAATGTATTTATGAAATATCTTTCTCTTGATTTGGATTCCTCCTTGAACCAATCTTCCTTGTGTTCCTGAAATTCTTGAATCTTGTTGTGAAGGCTTGATCATCGTAGTTCTTTTGTGGTTTCTCTTTTGCACTAATCCTGGATTCTTCTTGGGCACAACAAGTCCAAAGTTCTTCAAATGTAGGATACTCCTTCCTTGTGTTCATGCTTGTGGAAAATGCATCCCATGTCTAGGGAAGACCATTGAGTACTATGTTTACCAATTCCTTCTCTGAAATGATCTCTTCAATATCTTGTATTTGATCTCTTAACTGGGAGATCCTCACAAAGTATGATGTTATGCTATCATCATCATTCATCTTCATGTCTCAGAGCTCATTCTTTAAACTCATTATTTGTCCAATGCTTCTAACTGAGAAGAGGTTTGTTAGGGCATCGTACATCTTCAATGAGTGAATATGGGAGATGTGGGGTATCAAGTGGTATTTTATAGATTCCACTATGATACTCATGGAATTGATGTCACTGTCTTTGAACTTCTCCAAAATTGCAATGTTCTGTGGTTCCTTCTTTTTTTCTTCTTCAAAATCTAGTTCCACGATATTTCCTTTCACGATATCCAACACTTTATTCTTGGCAAGGATGAGGTCAATCCTTGTCTTCCACGCTTTGAATTTATAAGCTTCATCTATTTTCTTTTTCTGACTTCATAGAGTAAGTCATGGTTGCTTTGACTTGGTCAACCCTAGATCTGACCAAAAAATCAAACTTGATGTCTTGGCTTGCTGAGAGTACTAGGAGATGCACTAGGCTAGGGTGCAGTGATCTATATGGAAATTAGGTCAATGCCTTCACTTAAGGTGCCTCAACGAGAGGATTAGGGTTTCTGCAACTACACCTGCTAGTAACCCTAGTGACAGTGTTATCGTGACTGCTCTTTCTAGAAACCCTAGTGACAGTTCTTAAACGATCTTAATATACTTACGGTTATGTTTCCTTCCAGCGGTTAGACTGAATGAAGGAGGTGTGGGCCCATAAACTATTAGAATGTAATGGATGTTCTCATTTTACCATTGTCAATATCACTATTATCACCTAACCATAGGCCGAAGCCACCCTCCGAGCACCTTAACCTTGACAAAGAATCACTCTGGAAGAAAACCCTGGGCTATATAGTGAAACAAAGGGTAGCACACATTTACCCAAGGATACCGCATCAAACAAGAGTTGATCAAATAGTCCAAACCCTAACCAAGAAATAGTCTAAGCCAAACGTGATTTTCTAGCACTGTAACAACTACAATGGCATTTCTCCTCCAAATCTATGCACAAAACTAGGCACTGCAGTGCACACAAGTGCTACTCTGCAATTCTGAGACTGCCTGCCAGAATGAAGACTGGCCTCTTGTATTTATACTGATTCTGGCGAACTGTCTGGGCTGACTTCTCATTCTAGGTATCTGTCTGTTCAGCATATATTATTTCTTCTGGCGGACTTCTTCTCTTGGAGGATAATAACCTAATACAAGTTATATTCTTGAGCCAACATATCTTCTAGGGTTATTAGCCAACTTATTAGGGTTTCTTCTTGCTTCCTGGAATATTCTATTCTCGGCAGGTTTACACGTGGAGGTAAATACCTCCCTTAGCTACCATAATATCAACAAATGGTTTGTTCAAGATCGTAGGAAAAGTTTTGTTTGCAAGATCAAGAAGTAATTGTATGGTGTGAGGCAGTCTCCCAAACAATGATATAAGAAATTTGATTCTTTCAAAGTGAGCCAGAATTATACAAGGAGTGAGTATGATCACTGTATCTATTTTAGAATGTTTGAAAATGGCATATTCATTATTTTTGTTCTTTATGTTGACAACATGCTTTTAACAAGAAAGAGCATGACATAGATCAACAACTTAAAGGCTCATATGGCTAGGACATTTTATATGAAAGATCTAGGAGCAACAAAACAAACCTTGGGCATGGAGATATTGAGATACAAAAAAAATCGTAAGATATGGTTATCACAACAGAAGTATGTAGAGAAAATACTTTGGAGTTTTGGTATGAACATTGTGAAATCAATCTTAATCTCTTTGGCTTCCCATTTCAATCTTTCTTCAATATTATGTCCTAGTACATATGAAGAAAAGGAATATATGTGTTGTGTACCATATGCTAATGTAGTAAGAAGTTTGATGTATGCGATGGTGAGTACAAGAACATATATTTCACATGCAGTCGGTGTTGTCAACAGACACATGGAAAATCCAGGAAAAGAGCATTGGGCATTAGTGAAATGGGTGCTTCATTATTTGAGGGGAACAAGTAATTATTGTATCACCTATAACAATTGTAGTGATAATAGAATGCGGAAATGATGATTCAGATTTTGCAGGTGATTTGGACAAGAGGAGGTCAACTTCAAGATATGTTTTTACTCTTGCGGGTGGAGATATTAGTTGGATGTCAAAGCTTCAGAATATTGTTTCTTTATGCAAATTAGAGAGGCATAATATGTAGTTGTTTCACATGCTTGCAAGGGAGAAATTTGGTTAACAGGTTTACTGGGTGAGTTTCAAAGGATGAAAGAGAAACTAAAATTATTCTGTGATAGTCAAAGTGCTATTCACTTGGCTAAAAATTCATCTTATCATACTAAGACAAAACATATTCCTATTAAATACCATTTTGTAAGACAGGTTGTAGATGAATATGTAATGAGTTTTAAAAAAAGTCTATACAAAGGAAAATTGTGTAGACATTTTCACAAATTTAGTACTGTTAGATAAGCTGAAATGGTGCTTCACTTCTCTTGGCTTGCAGGGAAGGTGATGAATAAATTAGGCATGATATATCAAGTAAATTGTTGTCAAGGTGGAGATTGTTGAATATGCCAACTAATTTTCCAAGATTTCGTGGATATTGACAGATTTAGTGGCTCATATTTTGTAGAAGTTAGTTCAACCAAATCTACCAATTTTGTATGAGCACACATTATGATGGAGATCTTTCTAAAAAAATGTTTTTTTGTTTATTATTCATGTAAGCCCATGTAAGCACATTATAAAGTGGATTTAGATTCTCTTCTATAATATATTAATGGTTGGGTATCATGCATGTTTATTATCCTTCCACCAAGATTCAATTCCCTCAATGCGTAAATCAAACCTCTCTCTATATAAGATTTATTAATATATAAAATAAATAAAGATCAAAATTTATTTTAACATCTTTTAATAGTTTGATATTAGCTAATTCAATAAATAAATATATATTTTATTTTTTAAATAGTTAAAAACTTTTTTACTTCACCACTTAATTTTAAGATATATTCATGAATTTATATTCTTCTTAATCACCCTCTTCTTATGATTTATTGTTTGTATTCACCTTTTCTACATACAACATTTTAAATAGGTTAATAAAAATATATCAAAACCACATTATTCTCCAATGAGCATTTCTAAATGTAATATAAAAAAACTTCTCATTATAATTAAAAAATATATAAAAAAAACAAAATATTAACTTAATTTTTTTATCTCTTCTCCATTGGTGGGATAGCTAGGTTAACAAAAATATACCAAAACCACATTATTCTCCTATGAGCATTTCTAAATGTAATATAGAAAAACTTCTCATTATAATTAAAAAATATATGAAAAAACAAAAGATTAACTTGATTTTTTTAATCTCTTCTCCGGATAGTGGTGGGATAGCTATGAATTTAGAGGATCACCTTGCAAAACAAAACCTATCCACACAGCTCTACAAAACCCATTTTATCTAGATGTGACAAAAAAATCTATTAAAATCTATTGTAATAAATAATATCTTATCATTTTTAAAATTATATAAAAATATTGATAAATTATAAATTATAAAAAATACTAAAAAATAATATTAGAATAAATAATATGTTATAATTTTTACAATAAAAATATTAATAAATTAGAATAATTGTATTATAATTAAAATTCTTATTTAAAAAAAAAACATATTAGATTGGATAAGTTTTGTGAATTCTTTCCACATATTAAATTCAACTAATGTAAATATTATATGTTCATTTCAATTTTTTTTAAAAGATATGTATTTCAGATTGATACACAAAATAAATAAATACGATTTCCAATAGGAAAATGAAGTCATACACGAGTCATACATTTTTTTTTAAAGAAAGGATAAGATTTTTTTTGGAAAAGGATAACAGTACAAAGTCCAAACCATCTGTAGCTATTAAAAACATGTGGTGTTTAGAGGGAGATTGGGTTACATAGATATCGTATTGTAGTTGCTTACATCCACTTAACGTGAAGACAGATTGGGTATGGATGTTTGATTTGAAGAAAAGTTTGCGAAGGTACCCACGTCTACCTCGGGCTTGTTTTGGTCCTCTGGCCAAGGCAGTTCCGGTACACATAGTTTTACTTTTCATGTTACATTTATGCACATGCGAAGTTCTTGACGTCTCACTCTCTGCAGATACGTAACCTTATTCCATTTACTGTGGGAGGAAGTTGCAAGATCATAATCACCTACACCTTTTTCTTTTCTTTTTTTCAAAAATTTCTACAAACTGACGGCTCTCAGGACTGCTGAGGTATCAGCAAGTTGCCATAGGATATGAATTATTGACTAGCTGAGGTATGACAAAGTAGTTGTAAGATCATAGCTACATCTTTTTTTTATAAGAATTTCTACAAAATAAGATATCACAAAGTTGCCATAGGATTTGAAATATTGACTAACTGAGGAATCACAAAGTTGCCATAAGATTTAAAGGGTTTGGAATATTGACTAATTGAG
>SNQJ01S0080634.1:0-16330 GCA_010110895.2 Picea sitchensis | reverse complement strand
AAGGTGTGAAATCTGACCTCCCGAGGTATAAAGTGGGGGGGGGATAATTACATGAAGTTGATTGTGGGTGTAGATTTCCCGAAAGGGAAATATAAGAGCCATTTCCGAAAGCTCTTCAGGCTAGTGGTAAAGGAAAGATCCTGTGTGTGTGGACCTTTCGATATGTGGTCAAGGAGGGATACGTCGTTGTCATACTTATTGTTAGATAATATTATAACACTGTATAACATTGGTTTCTTTACCTTTTGTTCCTTTATTTGACCCTTGTACTCCTATAGTGTCATCTTTAATCTCTAGTTTAATGTCTTGTAAATTGTGGCAAGGATCCCCTGCATGTGGTGAGGTGCCAATATAATCTTTCTCATGATCAAGTCCATAATCATGTATTCCCTGCTGACTTGAGTCTGTAAGATACTCCTTTTTCACTGTCACAAATGGTGCTTTTGTAGCCTCATCCTCGCTAGAATTTGATTTCTCTTTTTTCACTATCATTCCCTTCAAAACAATGACTCCCATTTCCTCCATGCTAGAAAATTTGGGACTATCATCATCCTCAATCAAAATTGATTGGGGTTCTTTTAATGATGGCTTGAGTGGAGCCTTGGAGTTCAACCTCAATTGATTTGTAATCCTTGTTTTTATGTTTGGCTTGCTTGGAACTTGAATGTTTTTCTCATCCTTCCTCTTCCTGTCTTTTCTGTCTACATGGGGTGTTTTAGGTAAGGCTTATGTAGGTACAACCTTCCCTTTAATTACTTCCTTGCTGCAAGAACCAGGTCCAATTGTTCGCCTCATTCAAGTCATAGGTTTATCAGGTTGTTCCACGGTGGGGGTTTTCTACTCCTCCTCTGCGTGGTTGGATGACAAACACCTTTGTGGTCTTTCTAGTGCAGGTGGGTTTGTGTTGGTAGATTTTCCATCTTTTTTTTTTCCTTCCCCTTTTTGGTAGAAGACCTCAATTTCATGCAAGGGGACTCCTCCATTGGGGTTTTTGGATTTTTTGATTTCGTGGTCGTATTTCTTATTCTGGAGCCTTTCCCTTTACTCTCCCAGGACTTGGAGAGTAGCTCTGATGTCATTGATGTAGTGAATGCTGATTTCTTCATATTGAAACTGGTACATGTGTGTTGTTAACCCTCTATTCAAGTTGTAGTGGCCATGATGAACTGGTACCGTTCTCACAATCATACTTGATTTTGTGTAATGATGGAAATGTGTGTAATCTAGTGTGGAGGCGATTGGTTATGATCGCAAACGTATGGAGACACCATTCAAATGGTTCAAATATTTAAAATAACAAATTAAATTATAAACTAATTTCAAAATTAGCACACATATCCTCGTTTGTAAAAATATCCCGGTTCTTGCAATTAGCTTTGTTCTTCATATAAAACACTATTATATATGTTATGAGTTCAGCCTATGGCAACTTTGATGAAAAGAACTTCAAACCAAACCATGCCATGTAATTATCTCTCAAGAAAAAAAAAATATGGTGTAAATAATCAATCAAGAGAGGTAACGATAAAAAACTGAGTTATTTAGTAATGGGGAACCAACTTAACCAATAGAAAATGAATGATTTTTTAATGGACATATAGGTAAATGAGAGAGGAGAGGAAGGGTTGTCGACTTAGGTCTCAAAATTGGCTCCAACTAGGGAAAAGACCCCCCTGTGGAGTTTTGAGAAAAGAATATCAGTGCCTTAGAACTCAATAACTTGCTCCCAACTTCCTTCTCTTACCTACGTTTCTATCTCCCAACCCTGTATATCTGCTACTGTCTCTTATCAATGCATCTATGGAATTCAAAACTATATCTAAACCCCAATGCCTTTGTTGGGATATGGATTGTTTATTCACACACAATCTAACTAATCAAATGTAACTGAAAAAGAAAATAAGCTATGGTACAAGAGGGACCTTCCCTCAATATTTCAAGAAAAATAATGTTTCAAGAAGAGCCCATTTATTGGGCCTCCAAAGATCTCAGTATCATCTAGATTGTGTAAAACAAATGTATTATTGTTCATAACCTCAACTACTTTAAGAGGACCAAACCAAAGGTTATCGAACTTACCATGCTTCGGTTTCTCATCCCTTTTGGCATCCCACCTCAAGACCATGTAACCTTCTTGAAAGATATCCTTCTTGGTTTTATTGTCAAAAGATGATTTGATCTTTCTTCAGCATGCCTCAGTTATCTGATTCAGTGCTTCTCTTTTTTGTTGAACCTCTATAATATGAAATATTCTTCTCTGGATGTAATTTGACTCCTCAATTTCTTCCCATAGGAATTTTAGAACCGATATAACTAGTTGAGTAGGAAAGAAAACATCTATCCCATAGACTAGGTGAAATGGTGAGGTTCCCAAGGATCTCTTGGTCCTCACCCTATCAGCCCGCAAGACATACTTAAGTTTAGAGTCCCATGATTTCTTATTTTCAGTCAATAATTTCTTGATGAGACTGATAAGTCTTGTTTGATGAATTGACCAACCCATTCCCTTGGGGGTAGTAGGGTGTGGAATGTGTTAAGGCGATGTTATGGCTGCCACAAAATTCAATCATGGATTTTGACTTGAATGCATGGGAATTGTTTGTTATAATCCTTCTAGTGCATCTGAACCTGACAAAGATATTGGTCTATAAGACATTAATGATCATCTTGTCAGTAACATTCTTGGTGGGCATAGCCGCGATCCATTTGGTAAAGTATTTAGTGGAAGTGAGAATCCACTTGTACTACCCAGTGGAGGGGTGGATTTATGTCACCTATGAAATCTAATCCCCATTGCTAAAAGGGACCACTGGTAATGATAGATTTTAGGGATAGTGAGAGTAATTTTGTTTCCCATATACTTATGACATTCATTTCATGCCCTTATTGTGGTAAATACATTAGAGAAAAGGACCCTGCCCTTAGGATCTTGAGGGTTGTGGATTTCCAATGCTGGTCTCCTCCACAAACTCCCATGTCCATACATGTTGTGACTTGTTTAGATTCATCCTCATCAAGTAATTTTAATAGGATGCCAGTATGATCCCCCTAATACAATTTCTGATTTCAAATGAAGAATTTTATAGATTTTAATTTGAGGGACCCGACTCTCATCTTTTTCAAATATGGTGGACATTCTAGATGCTACAGAAAGTAAATAACATATATGTACCAAGGTGAAGAGGAGTAGTTTTCATATACCTACATGTTGTCTTGTCCATACTATGTCATGGTTGCATCTGATTGGGTGAAGGTCTGATGCAATTCCAACACCTTACAGTTTGATTTTGATAACAACTTGGCAAGTCCCTGTCCTTTAATTAGCCTGGTGGGTTTTATGTGTAGGTCATACTCCAATAGTTTGAAAATACAATTCTCTCTCTTCCCTTTCATTCTATGGCTAGACCATAATCTCTTTAACATTGTTGTTAGGAACATATGTTGTTATGCTATACTGTAACACATACACCATGAAGGCCTTCAACGCTTTGAAAAACACATAGGCTTGTTTTTATAATATCTCATACTTTAGCTCAACATCTTGGAGGGATTTGATGAAAAACTCTATGGGTTGTTCATGCCCATCTTCATTTTTTTGCAGCAGTATTGCAGCAATGGTTTCCTCGGAAGAGAAAGAGAAGATAAAGAACTCTTTGGCATAGTTAGGGATGACCAATACATGGGATTCAACCAAATCTTGTTTGATCCTATGGAATGTTGTTTTTCCTCTAATGACCACTTAAAAACAACATATTTATTTAGAATGTTTGTGATAGGCCTTATGATTTCAGCAAATTTTGGCACAAAGTGCCTCAAAAAATTTATTTTGCTTATAAAAGACTGAATAGAATTATTATTTCTGGGGATTTAAATTTCCTAAATGACATCAACTCTCTCAGGGTCTATTTTTATTCCTCCTTCATATATGATGTGGTCTAAGATCTTACCTTCAGGCATGGCAAAGTGGAACTCCCTGGGATTCAAAGTGATCCCATACCTTCTGCATTTTTGGAAAATATGCTCAAGGTGTTGTACATATTCATCATCTCATTTGGAGAAAATGGTGATGTCATCCAAATATATGACCATACATTTTTGTTTTTCCCCAAAGAAGGTTATGTGCATATCCATCTAAAAGGTGGTCCCTACATTCATCAGCCCGAAGGGCATTTTTTCATACATGAATGTCCCCCATGGGGTGGTAAATGTTGTTTTTTATTTGTCTTGTTCACACACTATTATCTGGTTATAACTAGAGTATCCATCCAGCAAGGAAATCATGTGGGCACCTACTACCCTTTGCAAAATATGGTCCATATTGGAAAGGGGTGATGCAGGAGCACCTCTTCATGTCAACAATGCACTATCTAGACAACACATTCAATGTGAATTCAATGAAGGGAGAGGTGCCAACCCTTTTGTTTTAAAATTTGAATTTGAATTAAATATTGTAAGGCTGGTAAGATCTAGATCCGATTCAGACTAGACAACCATTGAATGTAATTCAATGTAAATTAATGAGAGTAGGTAGCTTGGAGGGAAGAGCTCAAGGATCCATTTTGTAGAAATATATTTGTATCTAGATTCATATAGGATGATTAGAGAAAAACAGGCAGAGAGAGAGAAGAGAGAAGAGAGTCGAGACTCTGTTGTAGTGTGAGCTTGAACATATTGTAAAACAAGCATTCTGATATTAATACAAAGAGCAGTTTTTCCTACATGCGAACCTTTGTGTGTTATGCGTATTTGGGGAATGAATGTCTTTTATGTGTTTGTATGCATTTTTTGTAGATGTACATTATATTCCATCTACAGGGATAGACAAAATTTCATATCTATGAGTTTCTTTGATTTCAGAATGGATTATTTCTGGCTTCATGCAAGGGGTTGCATGACAGTGTGCTGAGGACTCTCTAAGTCAGTGCAAGTGTGCACATCTGAGCTATTTGGAATTCAGGCAAGAACATTCCATGAGGGTGCACCAAAGGAAGTCATAGCCTCAGGAAGAAGACTTAGAGTTATTGAATACTCTGGAGGTGAAGACTGTTCAGAGGAAGGCAGAGAGAGACAAAATCACTGAGGATTTTTTCAAGCTCTACCAGGACGACATCGAGCAAGTGTAAGTAGTGCACCAAGGAAATTTGTTTCGAGTTTTGTGATAAGAAGAGTGTCCAGGGGAAGACACTTAGAGAGTTGTTGAATACTTGTATGTTCGGCAAGGTGTGTTTGAGCACAAGTTGTCAGGAGGACACTTATATCCTTTCAAGGAGAGAAAGGAATGAAGTTTCTTAAAACTATGGAGAAAGAACTGTGCAAGGAGTGCACCAGGCCAACACTGAGACGAAGTGTTGAAAGGAATCCATTTGAGGGCTCATCAAGAATAATGAGTGTGCGTAGAGGCAAAATGTTTCCAAGTTTGTAAGATCAAAAGAGATAGCACAAGAAGTGTGTGAAGAGTGGACTATTTTAAGTCGAGAAGCTTATGAGAGACAATGCAAGTTTGAACGTAGAGTGCGAGTACATGCCAGATCCGAGGCCGATTTGCATAGACAAAGCTTAGGAAGGATAGAGTTTTCAGAACAAAGGTGAGACCCAAATACATCAGGGCTTGCAGAGGAAGAAAAGGTTGAGACCTTTGAAGCATCCAAATCTTCCAAGTCTGGGAAGAAAGGTGAAAAATTTCAGGAGGAGTGAGAGTTGTCATTGGATCTAGAAGAAAGAAGATCTAGACCGTTAGAATCCACATCTAGATAATGGGAAATGTGCACAGGAGGAGATCAGATCTGGGCTTCCAGATATGAGCACAGAGGACCAATAGGCATTGGATTCGGAGGAAGATGCACAAGGCCTAACCATTGTGTATGTAGGAGAGAGGACTCATCAAAGTACCGAAGTTCCAAAACGATTGGAACCATCCATCATCTAGGGTGACAGGTGGTGGAGATCCACACACATCAGAGGATTGGGCACTGATAGAATGAAATTGGAGACAAGAGTAAATACCCAAGAAACTGGGAGCTAAAGTGATCCTAGATGCTCATCGAGAGGGACACGTGGCAGTTGATCAACATTTTGCTGACTCACACATCAAAGAGGTCAAAGGGCAGTGTTTTAAGAACTCGCGAGGCCTGAAATTGTGATTATCTCTATGTTGTCAGATCACAAGGGATAATGACCTTCAATCTGAGCGAGGGGATTTCAGAAGTTTAGGCTTCAAGCTTTCAGAAAAGAAGCGTTGGGTTGAGTTTCGATTTCGCAAAATGCGAGGTCTCGATGCACTCGGAGGATTTTCCCTAAGTCACAGGAAAGGGTGACATGAGGGGGAGGCTAAGGGATAATCTAGTGGAGACTAATCACTTAACCCGAAGATCAAGATTTCGGGGAACAGAGAGTTGGAATTGACTGACATTCATTTCTCGACACGCGAAACAGCGATACGATCACAACTGTCGATCGAGGAAAGTGCAGGATCATAAGATCTGGTCTTGGGGAGGAATCGACAGATAGGAGCTCAAGAGAGTTTGGTGGATTGTATGTAGAACACCAGAGGTCCCGAAATGTGAAGCGCCTTGTGATAAGCATGCGATCACAGCTAGTGGTCGCATGGGGGAAGATTGGGCCAGGTGCTTGTCTGCACGGGTGAAGTTTCTTTTAGGCCCATGGATCACATAACAGGATTTCAGTGGGGAATCGAAGAGCTGCTTCAACTCAATATAAAGAAGACCAATCCTTGACCAGGAGGTTAGTGGACCCTACCAAGGCAGAGTAGGGGGTATGTGTCAAGTGGTATCATAGCCTAAACATAATTGATTTCTTTAGGTAGCAAATGAAGAAGAAGATAGGGTGTTGGTTCTCTGTGGAGATCTGTCTACATATAGGCAACAAACAATTGACAACCAGGTGGGTTGTAAGAGAATATGGGGATGATCTTGATTGTAGAGTGAAAAATAGACTTTTTGGGAAGGCATGTAGAGGAAGAAGATGGCTGCTGAAGGCCATGAACTTTGTCTAATAGAAGACTGCCAACAGAAAAGTAAGGCTGAGATAGAGCAAGAGCTCAGTGAGATAAGAGCACGAATGGAGAAGCTTGAATTTAAAATGCAACACGATGCAAGGGTGCATTGGGTGTATGAATGACCCATTTAGAAATTGTTGGCCAGAGGACAACAAAGGATGTTAAAGATGTGGTTGAGGTATGTTGAAAACCTCATAGGTGAAGAGGAGATGGTTCATATTTGTGATCCAGAAGTTGGGAAGAGTCTCAATGATGATGAGCAGTAGAGATCAAAGAAGGGTCTCATAAACTGCTTAGTGAGAAGTGAAGAAAGTTCAGATTTCTAGGTGGGCAATGAGATGGGATCATTGGAGGATATCATATACTGCCAGGAGGGCAGGAAAGAAATCCCAGATTTCTAGGTGGGCAAGGGAGAGGAGATGAGACTGTCTGATAGTATCATGAACTCAAAGGTGATTTTAGATCAGCAAGGATTGTTGAAAGAGAGGGAATATCATAGGAGTGTTCTGATCATTGGAGGAATTTGTATATTCCTACCAAGCAACCCAGTTGAGGCCACAAAACATGTTGCATATGCAATAGCATGAGAAGGACAACCAACAATGACTATCATAGAGGAAGAAGAAATGAAGCATATGTTGATATCTACCCCAACAAAAGAAGAGAATGCAGTTAAGATGCTCACTCCATGGGAGAAGGAGTTAGATATGCTGGAGGATTAGTTGAACAATCTAGAGCCAGTCGATGGCTGCCATGAGCAGAAAATCATGCAAATTTTGGGAGAAGAGATTTCAGCAAAATTTCTCAGAAATTTTATCCAGGGAGCTAGACAGATGATGATTACAACACTAAGGCCTACAATAGAAGATGAATCAGAATTCCAGTCTGGGGAGTAGCTCGGGAAAACTGTAGTTGAATCAGTAGGTGAAATGGCATAAGATAGTCAGTCAGAAGAAGTGACTGAGCAACAAGTCAGTCAAGAAGAGATTGTAGAATTGGAGTCTGTAGTAGAGTGGCGACTTCATGCCATAAGGGGAGATGAAAACAACAAGGGGGATTGAGTTGATCCACCCATTACAAAGAAGGAAGTGCACGAGAGAAGACTTCCATAGAGCCATCCATTCAAACAGTTGGATAGGGAGATAGAAGAAATTAAAAGGCTCATGTTGAGGTCAGCAACAGAAATTGCCAGCAAGGAGAAGCTAAGCAGAAGCAAGCCTGCCATAGAAGTAGGGAAGATGCAACAACAAAAATAAAGAAGTGGAGCAGATGTACAACTCCAAAACATAGTTTTGGATCCAAGTGGATTTCAATAGAGATGGGAAGCTCATGAATGTTTCATAGCAGTGGATTATGATGTAGGAGAATCGCTTCATGTCAGCAACGTGCCATCTAGCCAACACATTGAACACACATTTAATGAAGGGAGAGGCGCCAACCCTCTCATTTTAAAATTTGAATTTGAATTAAATATTGTAAGCCTGGTAAAATTAATATAGAGAGCAATTTTTCCTGCATGAGAACCCTTGTGTGTTATGTGTATTTGGGTAATGAATTTCTTTTATGTGTTTGTATGCATATGTTGTAGATGTATGTTAGATTCCATCTACAAGGATAGACAAAATTTCATATCTATGAGTTTCTTTGTTTTTAGTCTAGGTTCTTTGTGGCATCATGCAAGGGGTTGCGTGACAAAGTGCTTAGGAATCTGTAAGCCAGTGCAAGTGTGCACATCTTAGTTCTGCGGAATTCAGTCAAGAATGTTCTAGGAGGGTGCACCAGAGGAAGTCATAGACTCAGGAAGAAGCCTCAGATTTACTCAATACTTTGGAGCTGAAGACTGTGCAGAGGAAGTCATAGAGAGACAAAATCACTGAGAATTTTGTGAAGCTCTGCCAGGAGGGAATCTAGCGAGTGCAAGTAGTGCACCAAGGAACCTTGTTTCAAGTTCTGTGATAATAAGAGTGTCCATGGGAAGACACTTACAAAGTTGTTGAATACTTTGTAGGTTCTACAAGGCATGTTTGAGCAGAAGTTGTCAGGAGGACACTTATATCCTTTCAAGGAGAGAAAGGAACAAAGTTGCATAATACAATGGAGGAAGACCTGTGCAAGGAGTACACAAGGCCAACACTCAGACGAATTGTTGAAATGAATCCATTTGAGGGATCATCAATCATAATGAGTGTGCATAGAGGCAAACTATTTCCAAGTTCGTAAGCTCATGAGAGATAGCACAAGCAGTCTGTGAAAAGTGGACTATTATAAATTAAGAAGCTCAGGAGAGGCAATGCAAGTTTGCACGTAGAGCGTGAGTATGTGCTAGAGCTGAGGCTGAGTTTCATAGAGAAATCTCAGGAAGAATAGCATTTTCAGAACACAGGTGAGACCCAAAGACGTTAGATATTGAAGAGGAAGCAAAGGTCGAGGCCTTTGAAGCATCGAAATCTTCCAAGTTTGGAAAGAAAGGTGTAAAATCTCAGGAGGAGGAGTGACAACTGTCGTTGGATCGAGCAAAGGGAAGATCTGGACCCTTAGAACCCACGTCTAGACAATGAGAAATGTGCACAGGAGGAGATCAAATCTAGGATGCCAGATCTGAGCACAAAGGTCCAATAGTCGTTGGATTCAGAGGAAGACGCACGAGGCTTAACCCTTGTGTATGCAGGAGAGAAGAATCGTCAAAGTCCCGATGTTCTGAAACGATCGGAACCATCCATCGTCCAGGGTGATAGGTGGCTGAGATCCACACACATCGGAGGATCGAGCACCGAGAGAATGAAGGTGGAGACAAGAGTAAATACCCAGGGATCTTGGAGCCGAAGTGATCCTAGCTACTCATCGAGAGGGATGTGTGGTAGCTGATCAACATTTTGCTGACTCACATATCAGAGAGGTCAAAGGGAAGAGTTCTAATAAATCATGAGGCTCAAAATTGTGATTAGATATGTGATGTCAAATCACAAGGGATAGTGACCATCAATCTAAGTGAGGGAATTTTAGAAGTTCAGGTTTCTAGCTTTCGAAAAAGAAGTGTTGGCTTGAGTTCCGATTTTGTGAAACGCAAGGTCGCGACGCACTCAAGGGATTTTCCCTAGGTCACATGAAAGGGTCACATGAGGGGGAGGCTAAGGGAGAAGCTAGTGGAGAGTAAGCGCTTAACCCAGAGATCAAGATTTTGAGGAACAAAGAATTGGAATTGACTCACGTTCATTTCATGACACGTGAAAATATGATACGATCGCAACCCTCGATCAAGGAGAGAACAAGATTGTAAGATATGGTCTTGGGGAGGAATCAAGATATCGGGGCTCAAGAGAGTTGTGTAGCTTGTATGTAGAACACTCGAGGTCTCGAAATGTGAAGTGCCTTGTGATAAGTGTGTGGTCACAACTTGTGGTCGCATGGGGGAAGCTTGCGCTAGGTGCTTGCTTGCGTGGGTGTAGTTTCTTTAAGTCACATGGATCAGATAACAAGATTTCAGTGGGGAATCGAAGAGCTGCTTCATCTTGATAGAAAGAAGAATGATCATTGATCGGGAGGTCAGCGGACCCTTCCGAGGCAGAGTAGGGGGTTTGCGTCAAGTGGTATCAGAGCCTGCACATAATTGATTTCTGTAGGTAGAAGGTGAAGAAGAAGACAATGTGTTGGTTCTCTATGGAGATCTGTTTGCATATAGGCAACAAACAATTGACAACTAGGTGGGTTGTAGGAGAATCTGGGGATGATATCGATTGTAGAGTGACCAACATACTTGTCAGGAAGGAAGGTAGAGGAAGAAGATGGCTACTGAAGGCCATGAACGTGGTATAAGAGAAGACTGCCAACAAAAAATCAAGGCTGAGATAGACTAAGAGCTCAACGAGATAAGAGCACAAATGGAGAAGCTTTCATTTTAAATGCAACGGGATGCAAGGATGCATTGGGTGTATGAATGGCCCATAAAGAAGAAGGTGAAGTGGCCCATTCAAAAATTGTTGGCCAGAGGACAACAAAGGCTGTTAAATATGTGGCTAAGGTATGTTGAAAGCCTTAGAGGTTAAGAGGATATGGTTCATATTTGTGAGCTAGAAGCTAGAAAGAATCTCAATGATGATGAACATGAGAGATCAAAGAAGGGTCTCAGAAAATTCTTTGTGAGAAGTGAAGAAAGTTCAAATTTCCAGGTGGGCAATGAGATGGGATCATTGGAGGATCTCATAGACTACCAGGAGGGCCGGGTAGAAATCCTAGATTTCCAAGTGGGCAAGGGAGAGGAGATTAGAATATCTGATAGTCTCATGAACTCAGAGGTGATTTTAGATCAACAAGGAATGTTGATAGAGAGGGAAGATCAGAGGAGTGTTCTGATCATTGGGGGAATTTAGATATTCCTACCAAGAAACCCAGTTGAGGCCATAGCAGGAAAGACAACACTGACTGTCACAGAGGAAGAAGAAATGGAGCATATGTTGATATCTACCCTAGCAGAAGAAGAGTATGTAGTTAATATGATTACTCCATGGGAGAAGGAGTTAGAGATGCTAGAGGATTGGTTGAATAATCTAGAGCCAGTAGATGACTTCCATGAACAGAAAATCATGCATATTTTGGGAGAAGAGCATTCACAAAAAATTCTCAAAAATTTCAGCCAGGGAGCTGGACAGATAATAACTGCAGGACTGAGGCTTGCAACAGAAGATGAATCAGAATTGTAGTATGGGGAGAAACTGGTGAAAACCTGGGGCTTAATCAACAGGTGAAATGGAAGAAGCTATTTTGTCAGAGGAAGTGACTAAGAAGAAAGTAAGTCAAGAAGAGACTGCAAAATTGGAGTCGGCAGCAGAGTGGTGAATTAGTGCCACAAGGGGAGATGGAAACAACAAGGGGGATTGAATTGATCCACCCATTACAAAGAAGGAAGTGGAGGAGATAAGGCTTCCAGAGATCTATCCATTTGAACAGTTGGATAGGGAGATGGAAGAAATCAAAAGGCTAATGTTGAGATCATCAACATAAATTGCTAGCAAGGAGAAGCTGAGCAGAAGGAAGCCTGCCATAGCAGTAGGGAAGAAGCAACAACAACAATAAAGTAGTGGAGCAGATGGACAACTCCAAAAGACAGTTTTGGATCCAAGTGGATTTCAATAGAGCTCGAAATCTCATGAGCAGGAGGATTTCATTAGAGCTCGAAATCCTTACGAGCAGTGGAGCTCATGTATTTTTCATAGCAGTGGAGTATGATGCAGGAGCATCGCTTCACATCAACAATGCGCCAACTAGCCAGAAAATTCAATGTGCATTCAATGAAGGGAGAGGCACCAACCCTCTCATTTTCAAATTTGAATTTGAATTAAATATTTTAAGGCTGGTAAGATCTAGATTGGATTTAGACTAAACAACCATTGAATGTAATTCAATGTAAATTATTGAGAGTAGGTAGCTTGGAGGGAAGAGCTCAAGGAGCACTTTTGTAGAAAGATATTTGTATATAGATTCATGTAGGATGATTAGAGAAAAAAATGTAGAGAGAGAGAAGAGAGGAGAGAGATGAGACTCTGTTGCAGTCTGATCTTGAACATATTTTAAAACATGCATTCTGCGATTAATAGAAAGAGCATTTTTTCCTGCATGAGAACCTTTGTGTGTTTATGTGTATTTTGGGAATGAATGTATTTTATGTGTTTGTATGCATATGTTGTAGATGTATGTTAGATTCTATCTGTAGTCATAGACAAAATTTCATATATGTGAGTTTCTTTGATTTCAGTCGAGGTTCTTTGTGGCTTCATGCAAGGGGTTGCATGACAAAGTGTTGAGGACTATGTAAGCCAGTGCAAGTGTGCACATATAAGTTCTATGGAATTTAGACAAGAATGTGATGGGAGGGTGAACCAGAGGAAGTCATAGAATTAGGAAGAAGCCTCAGAGTTACTGAATACTTTGGAGGTGAATACTATGCAGAGGAAGGCACAGAGAGACATAATCACTGAGGAATTTGTGAAGATCTTCTAGGAGGGCATCAAGCGAGTGCAAGTAGTCCACCAAGGAACTCTATTTCGAGTTCTGTAATAAGAAGAGTTTCCAAGGGAAGACGCTTATAGAGTTGTTGAATACTTTGTAGGTTTGGCAAAGTGTTTTTGAGTAGAAGTTGCCAGGAGGACACTTATCTCCTTTCAAGGAAAGAAAGGAACAAAGTTTCTTAATACTTTGGAGGAAGACATGTGCAAGGAGTGCACGAGGACAACACTTAGAAGAAGTGTTTAAAGGAATCCATTTGAGGACTCGCCAAGCATAATGAATGTGTGTAGAGGTGAATTGTTTCCAAGTTCATAAGATGAGGAGAGATAACACAAGAAGTGTGCGAAGAGTATACTATTCTAAGTCGAGAATCTCAGGAGAGGAAGTGCAAGTTTTCATGTAGAGTGCGAGTACGCACCAGATCCGAGGCCAAGTTGTGTAGCCAAAGCTCAAGAAGGATAGCATTTTCAGAATGCAGGTGAGACCCAAAGAGGTCAGGGATCGTAAAGGAAGCAAAGGTTGAGGTTTTTGAAGAATTGAAATCTTCCAAGTCTGGGAAGAAAGTTGCAAAATCTCAGGAGGAGGAGCGACAGGTGTCATTGGATCGAGCAGAGGGAAGATATGGACCATTAAAACCCACTTACAAACAATGAGAAACATGAACAGAAGGATATCATATCTGGGCCGCCAGATCTGAGCATAGAGGACCAACAACCATAGGATTCAGAGGATGATGCACGAGGCTTAACCCCTGTGTGCACAAGAGAGCAGACTCATCGATGTCTCGAAGTTACGAAATGATCGAAACCATCCATCATCCAAGGTGATAGGTGGTGGATATCCACACACATCGGAGGATCGAGCACTGGGAGAAAAAATGTGGAGACAAGATTAAATACCTGGGGAGATGGGAGGCGAAGTGATCCTAGCCTCTCATCGAGAGGTATGCGTGGTAGCTGATGAGTATTTCACTGACTCGCACATTAGAGAGGTCAAAGGGTAGAGTTTTAAGAACTCACGAGGCTTGAAATTGCGATTAGATATAAGCCATCAGATCACAAGGGATAGCGATCATCAATCTAAGCGAGGTGATTTCGAAATTTCAGGTTTTGGGCTTTCAGAAAAGAAGCATTAGGTTGAATTCTGATTTCGCGAAACGTGAGGTCCTGACATGCTCAGAGGATTGGCCCTAGGTCGCAGGAAAGGGTCACATGAACAATAGTCTAAGGGATAAGCTAGTGGAGAGTAATCTCTTAACCCAAAGATCAGGATTTTAGGGAATGAAGAGTTGGAATTGACTCACGTTCATTTACTCGACAGGAAAAACCATGATACGATTGCATTCATCGATCGAGGAGAGCGCAGGACCATGATATCTGGTCTCGGGGAGGAATTGGGAGATCAAAGCTCAAGAGAGTCGGGTGGCTTGTATGTAGAACACCCGAGGTCCTGAAATGCGAACTGCCTTGTGATAGGCATGTGGTGACAACATGTGGTCGCATGGGGGAAGCTTGCACCATGTGCTTGTTTGTGCAGGTGTAGTTTCTTTAGGGCTTGTGGATCAGATAATAGGATTTCAGTGGGGAATCGAAGATCTAATTTAGTTCTATAGAGAGAAGAACAATCCTTGACCGAGATTTCAGCGGACCCTACCGAAGCAGAGTAGCAGGTCTATGTCAAGGGGGTAGTTGTCCTTTATAGAACACTTGTTCTGTTTTTGGAACTCAACACACAAGTGTATTTTACCACTCTTTTTCAAGGTCATGGGTCTCAGACAATCCTACATACATTGAATATTTTTGGGGTCCACTCTTATCCCCTCATGGACCAAAATGTGTCCCAAGTATTATACCTCTCTCACCCCAAAAAAACAATTGGTACATTTGAAAAATGATTGATTGTCCTATAACAATTGGAGAACTTTTCCCACATGTTGTATATGGGCATCCCAAGTGCAATTGTAAATGAGGATGTCATTGAAGAAGAATAAAAAAAAAAATTGAACGTAGGGATTCAATATTTTATTCATGAGACTTTCAAAGGTATATGGGGAGTTTCATAGTCCAAAATGAAGTACCAAAAATTCATAATTCCCCTCATGACTTCAGAAAGCGGTCTTTGGAATATCTTCTTCATTCATCTGAATTTGGTGATAGCCTAAGCAAAGATCTAATTTTGTGAAGAAATAAGCATTGTGGAGTTCATCCAATAGATCATCAATGACATGAATGATAAACCTATCCTTAATGGTCAATTTATTAATGGCAAAACAATATGGACACATGCACGAAGAGCCTTATTATTTAAAGACCATCACAATAGGGGATGAATATGGGTTGGTACTTGGGTGAATTACACCGAACAATTATTGAATTCTTTTTTCTATTTCATTTTTTTGAGAAAATGGATACCGATAGGGGCAAACATTAGGGGGATGACTGCCTGGAAGGAGAGGGATGTTGTGATCATGCTCACTCCAGGAGGGGGATAATTTTGTGAGTGTCTCAAAGACACTCAGGTTCTTTTCCAAGACCAATTATAGATCAGGATGTACTATTGGACATGAGTGATCATGTAACTAGATGGAATTAAGTTGATAAATCACACCATGGTGGCCTCTCTTAAGGAGTTTCTCCAGCTGGTGAGAAATGATAATTTATAGGGACCCAAATTGTAGGACTTGAAGGGTATAGGTGTGAGCATATTGATTAAAACTAATATATAACACTTGATAATCCATGGTAATTGGTCCCAAGGTGTGAAGCCATTCAACACGGACGAAAATATCACAACCACCAATAGCAATGGAAAACATGTGAGTTTTCAGGTTATAATAACCCATTTGGAGTTTGACATTCTCACAATGGCCCCCAGATGTCATTGTACCACCATTAGATATGAGAATTTAAAAATCCTAAACTTGTCTAATAAAGAAATTTACATCCTCAACAACCCTGGGATGAATAAAATTATGGATACTACCGCTATCAATCAACACCACAAATGGCCTATGTTTGATGTAGCCCTTGATTTTCAATGTCTGTGGAGAAGAAATAGCTATGAAGGCATGGAGAGATATGATAGGTTCCTTTATTTCCATAGGAGGTTTGACTAGATCTCGGATGGGGGAAATTGGTTGGGTGTCTTCGAAGTTTGGGGCCTCATAATATAGTCTATCCTTGGAAGAGGTGGAAGATGACCCATTGTAGTGTCCCCAAGGCCGAGCCCCATTGCAGATCATGTGATATGCAAAGAATTGTAAATATGTTCTATAGGCTGGTGAGCCAAGTTTTGAATAAGCTGTAGGCTTATGAG
>SNQJ01S0080631.1:13004-23056 GCA_010110895.2 Picea sitchensis | reverse complement strand
TAGGAAATATTTGGATGTTGTATGTTGGAGCCGTGAGAGAAAAAATAAACTTCTATCCTTACTATCATATCTACAAATAAATACATTGGTCTGTTTAGATTCTATACTTGGTATGAATCCATGCAAGTCTCCATGTGAAATTTCAGAGTCACTGGAGGAGTTTCTTCTAGAAATGTTATCTGTGATTTCAAATGGGAATGAAAATAGCTACGTTCTAATTCTGATAGATTAAAGAAGTATATTGTACTCTATTTTAAAATAAATACACTGCCTTCAATAACGGGGAAGTGCAAGTCTAAGATGTTCAAATACTTGATGGGTGACATAGACTGTGTTAAATCTAATAGTAATAACAAGGATAAAAGTTATAAAGCTTGTTCTATGCTACTGGGGATAGTTGGAGTGATTTGACAATGTGATGGAAAATTGTTTGAAAAGGTTTATTCTCTTAAGAATTGGCTTGGTACAATGATCACACTAGTCTTTGTTCTCGCCCCTTATGATCATACCAAATATTTGGAGATGTTGGCACCATTGGATGAAGGAATCACTCATTTAGCTAAAACCCTCTCATTAGGTGACCATAAACTTATTTTCAACATTTGGATTGAAATAATTTCTAATATCGAGTCTCGAAAAGATTGTGTTCTTAAATAATCAAGAAATATGTTATCAAATGGAAGAATCTTCCAGAAGAAGATGCAATTTGGGAGTCAGAACATTTTTGAGAGTTATATCCTTCATTACCTTTTCTTTAAGGACAAAGAAATTTTAAGGGAAGGGAAATGCTATATACATAAAAAATAAAAAATAAAGCTAAAATAATAATAAAATATAATATAATATAATAAAGTGATAATAAATAATAATAATAAATTTAAAGTCATGACTCTTCGTACAAAAGGAACCTTGGCTATATTTAAGTCGGGCCCTCTTCAATGTAAAGATCATCATTCAATAATTAATACAGATACAGATATAGATACATACATACATACATACATACATACATATATATATATATTCCATTGAGAAAAATATTTTTATACAACACCAAATTGTGAGCAATTTTTCTTGATCATGGTACCTTCCTCATTAGTTGTGTCCACTTAGGAGGGACACCAACACAAGCCTCTACATATTCATCCTCTAAGGTATTCCAATCCACCTTTGGTACCTCCTCCATCAAGATTTCTAGCTTTCACCAAATTATTTCTATCTACCCTATCTAGTCCTCCTTTAGTTCTAGTGTTGGGCCTCTAGCCTTGCTTTCACCTCGCCCTTTGCATGTTTGCATTACCCTGTATCTACTAGTGACCTCCTAGGCCCCACATTTTAAAAACCAGAAACCATCAACACATTAGTATCTGTGTTATGTATGTAGAAAACAAAAAGCATTTGCATCTGTACAAAAAATAATACAAATTGTTTTTGAAACATAACTAGAACACCAAAAACATTGTACTGACCAAAGTCACTTTAGGTGGCCCCGAGAGGGAGTGTTAAGTTGGGATGACTACTAAAATACATAACCTTGTAACAAAACTAATGTATGATAATGTTCTGCTACCTCCACATAGAAAATTCACATTGTTTTATCCGTTTGCATGGATTATTGGCTCTCGAGTCTATCTCTAGACATCCCATTGAATTTGTTGACATGGCCTTTGAATATATTATCCCATATATTTGATTTCATCCCTTAATCATTGAATCACAGTCCACCCTTTAGTATGGAAACATCTCTATGGCCACAATATGTCCTTTGCATTTCTCACCTACCACTGATCATATTGACATTTGGTCGAGTTATATTTTTTCTTTAACGATTGTTTCCTAAGTCAATCATATGCTATGCTATGTTCAAGGGAAGTCCTACCCATCATGGTATTATCCCATTGTGTTAAGTCCAAGTTATTACATCTATAATTTTTTTATCACAACTCGTATTACTTTATAGGGAATAATCATTTGCCTTTCTCCAATGAACTTTCCCCTATCGAGCACAAAACCTTTGCTTTGGGTGTTCAATTTGACGGCCAAGTACTTTGGTTACCATTTCATCATTGGTAGTTTACTTGGTATGTAGTAGTGGATTACTAGCATTGATCCTTCATTGCATAGTTCCTTATAGTGTTTGACTTCAACACATCTATTTTCATTGTGTTAGTATGTACTTATACCTTGGTTACCATCATCATTATTGGTGGATATTATCACATATGATAGTGATGTCCATTATTGATTATTGAATACATGATTATCCCATGATCGACCATAGTTCATTACCGCACTGCGGATATTTTTATGTCATGATGACCATGTTTTAGATCCAGTTGAAGACCATGGACATCCACAATTATTTTCTAGCATTATTGTGAACCCCCATCTTGGGATTACCATTTTGATTTTTTGGGTTGGTTGTCATTGATGTCAACCCTTGAAGAAAGGCCGGTAGCGAATTTTGGTAGCACAGAGGTTTGGGTAATGGACCCAAGATTGTTTGATGTATAATTGTATGAGTTTTAATATATTTTAAGGTAATACGATTCTATATGGATAGTACATGTCATGCCATTTCCGGTGGTATGTGGAATGTCACATAACTCCTCACGGTTAGAGAGTTATGGACATGTGAAGTTGGAGAACCCTCATGAGTCATCTAGAAGCCCCAAAAGGTCAAAGTAGTCAAAGTGGTTGCAAAGAAGAAATTATTTAAATAATAAAGTGAAGTGTTGAGTGTACTATAAGTCAAAGTGGATACAAAATAAATTATTTAAATAATAAAGTTAAGGGAGAAATTACTAAGTGGACAAGTGGTTAGAAGTGGGTTAGCCCTAAAAAAAGGAAAGTGGGTTAAGATGGTTAGAATGTAATTCAAATAATAAAGTGAAGTGATGAGTGTACTATAAGTCAAAGTGGATAAAAAATAATTATTTAAATAATAAATTTAATGGAGAAATTACTAAGTGGACAAGTGGTTAGAAGTGGGTTAGCCCTAAAATAAGGAAAGTCGGTTAAGATGGTTAGAAGGTAACCCCTTGAGGAAGCTACATGAAAGTATAAATAAGAGGCAAGGGTCTCTCATTTTTAATCACACTTGATCATATTGAATATCTACAAGTGACTGAGGTAACCAAAGGATATCTAAGCCAAATTTTAGAGGGAAGGTAAAGTAAAGAAGGCCGAACTTCAAGTGAGGACAAATTCTTTTGATGATGTTTTCTAAGGTATGTTATTTACAGGTCATCTCACCATTTTCACAATAAAGTTTTTTATAGAGTGATTCCGAGCGGAAAATTGGGAGGCCTTTGAGGAAACATATCCAAGTAGTTGTGATAAAAATTTCAGCTTGTGGGTCGTTGTATTTTTGGAGTTACACTTTGTGGAAAATAAGGTTTGTGGCTAGTCCTGAAACTAGTCTAAAAACATGTGTTTCATTTAAAAACGTCATAAATTATTCATAACATATCCAAATTCAGTAAGACCAAATGTATTGGTTAGATTACAGTCTGTAGTATTCTTTTTACCATTTTCATATCTATAAAACAAATATTCTGTGTGGGGCACGCTCTACAAGTTCGCTCTCTAGAATAAACCAAAATTCAACAAGGTATGCCATTTTTTCTATAACTCCTTTTATTCATTAAAGGTACATAGTTATTATTATTGAAAGTTAGGGTTGTTGACTAATCCAAGATTAGTCATGTGAGACTAAAGTAAATTTTGGTGAAAATGCTAGTCTCTTGTTGTTAAAGTTAAGGAAGGTTGCAGGTATGTGATCATATACACCAGGTCTGTTACATAGTTACAAATCATCTTTGGATGATGAAATTGATGAGGGATTTTGGTTGAGGTACATTTTGGGTACATGGTTGAGACAAGTAGTTGATGAGTTGACACATACATGAGGTGTATAGTTGATGATGTTGGTACATCTTGATGAGTCATAGTTTATGTGTATTTAATGCATGATTGGTACATATTTGGTGCATGGTTGATGCACTCGTTGATGGTACAGGTTGAGGTACAGGTTTGTGCATGGTTGATGCACTTTTTTATGGTACATGTTGATTCAAATTTGTTTGGACAAGTTATTTGTACAGGTTTGGTGCATGGTTGATGCATTTGTTTATGGTATAGGTTGAGGTAGAGGTTGATGTATGGTACATGTTGGCACAGGTTATTGTTACAGGTTGATTACAGGTTGATTGGTACAGGTCTACAATAATATATCTCACAGTGATAGTGTGATAGTGGTTCCATCATTCTACTTCTACATCAGGGCAGTTGGACGGGGCAAGGACATGTGGTTGTAGCCACCTTCTGGTTGTAGCCAGAAAAAATAGGGGGTTGGATCCTCCTTTTGGTTGTATCCATAGAATTGAGAAGTTGGAGCTTCCTTCAGGTTGTAGCCTGAGAAACTAGGGGGTTGGAGCCTCCTTCTAGTTGTAACCAAAGAATTGGGGAGTTGGAGCTTCCCTCAGGTTGTAGCTCAATAAATTAGGGGGTTGGATCCTCCTTCCATTTGCAGTTGGAAAACAATGGAAGTTGGTGCTTCTAATGAATGTAATTCTTAAAGACATATAAGAAAAAACAATCCATGGTTTTTTCCCGCTTTGGGTTTCCACGTAAAAACATTGGTGTACTGTGTATGTGTATGATTTATCATTTGTTCATTGTTTATTTACTCTGTAACTATTGGATGATAATGCTACATTGATATAACACTTGCATTTTGTGGTTAAAAATGATTGAATTTCTCTATTACTGATTCACCCCCCCCTTTCAGTAATCCAACAATTGGTATCAGAGCAGGTTCCTTCAGGAAACAATTTAACCACTGGAAGGATATCATGGATTATTCTGAGAATGGAGTACCAATGTTTAATGGTCAGAATGGTTTAAAGTATGATATGTGGAGAAGAAGAACGAAAGTATTTTTACAGGCACATGGACATTATATTTGGATATCAATTGTTACAGGATATGATAGTTCAGAAAGGGAAAAGACTGCATCCAAGAATGAATTGAAGAAGAATAAAAAAATAGTAATGGATTTCATCTGGGAAGGATTACCTAATCCAGTAAGAGAAAAGTTTGGTAAATGTTCATCAACCAAAGAACTTTGGGATAAGTTACATGACATATATTATTCACCCATCGTAGATTCAGAAAATGGCAAAGAAGATGCAGATACAGATCAAGAAGAAGTATGTTCACCATGTCAAACAAATTCAAAAGATGAAGAGTACATAATCACCAGAGGTATGTTGTTTTTCTTTAATTGTGAAAAACGTGAACATCTTGAAATAGAATTCCATGAAGGAAATGAGATAGAAAAACTAATTGAAAAGGAATACAATTATGAAGTAGAATTGATTAGTGCCTTAGATAAACGAAGAGAAGAAAATAAGTCACTCACGAAATAATTAATGAAGAAAAAGAAAAGTGTTCACGTTTTTGAAGAAGCCCAATAGGTCATCGAGAACTTAAGAAATCAACTAGAACAAGACAGAAAGATCGAAGAAAATCTTGAATATCAAAAGAAGTATTTGGAAGCCAACATAGCGACACAGAAGGAAGAAGCAAAAATGAGAGAGAAGATATTGACAGATCATCTTAAGAAAATAACTAAGGATATAAACCAACTTGAGGTAGAGTTTGGTCAAGAAGAGAAAGGAATTGAAGAAAAAATAATCACATTAAAAATTCATCTTGAAGAAGTGAAAAGAACAGAAGAAGTCATGAAGTCTCAGATAATGAAGAAAGAAGAAGAGGTTGAGAATCTTGAAGAAGAAGTTGTCACATTGAGAACTAAAATCACCAAGCTCAACAAGAACATTGAAGAGACAAAAACATCCACATTGATTATAGAGAATGAAGTGAAGCACTCTAGGATGCTAGAAAATAAGAATGATGAAAATAGAAAGAATTATGCAGAAGTACTCAAAGGAAAGAATCATGGTCAACCAGAATCTAAGAAAACTATTGAAGATACATCTTCAAGAAGACCATCCATGTTCAAGCCACAAAGAAGCTTCAATCATGATCATGATCAGTCAAGGCAAAAATTCAGAAGGACTACACCACAAAGAAGATCATTCACTCCCGGGTATGCAAATTTCTTTTATGGTCATTGTTTTTATTGTACTAATTTTGGACATAAGGTTGCAGATTGTAGGGATTATAAAATAAATGCCTATGTGGTCCCATGTGACATTGAATGTTACAAATTTCATAACTATGGACACATAGCTAGTGATTGTAGAAGCATGATCGATACTTCCATAAAACAGAATATTGATATTATATATAAGAAAGTATGGATAAGAAAACACGAAGAACAGGTGAACAAAGACCAGGTCTCAGAGATCACAAGATTGACAATAAAACGAGATGAAGAAAATTCTACAGAGAAAAAGAAAGATGTCAGATACATAAAGGTTTGGAAAATAAATGAAAGAAAACAAGGATACGTAAATGAGGAACAAATTCAAGAGATTGTACTTTTAGGCATTGTAGTGAAATATAAATCCATAGACAAAATGAAAGAAGTCGGAGCTCAGAGAGATGATGAATCTACCAATGAAGATGATAATGAATACACATCAGAGCAGGAATTTTTCTGATCCATCCAGCTTAGAGACTCCCAGGTAATATGAATATTAGACATGGTGAGTCTATGCGATATCCGTGACATACCAAAGAACCATCCTTCAAGCAGCTTGCAGATTTTGAGAATACATATTTAGAGCAGCCAGTTAACATAAGTACAATCAGCTGTAGTAGTGAAGACTTCATGATAATATAGTAATAAATGGGTCAGCATTATGGACAGTTGTGCAGTAGAGTCTTGGACAGTATGGACATAGATGGATTTGTAAGAAAAATTAGCAGGTTTGGACAGATATATGACAGTGGACGAGAGCATGGATTCATAAATTGGTTCAGAGAGTGGTTCAGAGACAAAGGAACATTATGGATGTTAATTAGTACAAGAAATGGCTCAAACAATGCTAATGAATTCCAAATTGATAGATATTTTTTGGACACATGCAATGCATACAATAGTTCACATTCAAAACATAGTAATGCTCAGAAACAACACTGACAAAAATCCCTACGAGCTATGGAAAGGAAGACCAACAAATGTGAAGCACTTCAGAGTATTTGTAAGAAAATGTTACATCAAAAGAGAAGATGGCAGAATGAGAAAGTTTAACACTCATGTGGACAAAGGAGTACTTGTTGGTTACTAAAGTACAAGGAAAGCATACAAGTGTTACAATCTGAGGTTGAACAAAGTTGTGGAACACATCAATGTAACAATTGATGAAACAGGTGGACGAGAATTAAAGGAAGAAGAAAATGAATCAATGGAACAACTTTACGAAGAAGAAGCAGAAGATGAAGAAGAATTAGAAGGGGGAGATGAAGAGGATCATACATAAGTAGAAGAGCAAGTTCAACAAGTTCCTCCAAAGACACCTAGAAAACAAGTACAAAAGAATCATCCTTCAGATCATATTATCAGAAAAAAATATGCAGGAGTTGAGACTAGAAGAAGAATCCATTCACCAGAAAAAATGCACCTAGCACTCTCATCTATGATTGAACCAAACTGTTTTGAAGAGGCCAACAAGGATGGATTTTGGAATAAGGCCATGGATGAAGAATTGGATCAAATAGATAAGAATGACACTTGAGAATTGGTTCCAAGACCAAAGAATAAGAATGTGATTGACACAAAGTGGGTATTCAGAAATAAATTGAATGAAGATGGACATGTTACAAGGAACAAAGCTAGATTGGTATGTAAAGGATACACACAGGTTGAAGGAATAGACTTTGAAGATACATTTTCCCCAATTGACAGAATGGAAGCAATCTGATTGCTTTTAGCTTATGCATGCTCCAAGAATATTAAAGTGTATCAGATGGATGTGAAATCAACTTTTATGAATGGAGAACTTGAAGAAGAATTCTACATTGAACAACCAAAAGGATTTAAATTGTCATAGAACGCATATTATGTGTGCAAATTGAAGAAGGCCTTGTATGGTATAAAACAGGCTCTTAGAGCATGGTACTCTAGATTGGATAAATATCTATAGTAGGCAGAGTTCAGAAAAGGAAGTGCAAACAACAACCTCTACATATAGGTAACTCAAGATAGTATTTTATTAATTGAAGTTTATGATGATGATATTATTTTTGGAAGCAATGATGACAGGTTAAGCCAAAAATTTGCAAAGGATATGCAAAATGAATTTGAAATGTCATTATTCAGAGAACTTTCCTTCTTTCTGGGTCTTTAGATATGTCAAAGCATCCAAGGAATTTTTATCTCTCAAACTAAGTATATCATATAAATGCTAAAGAGGTTCAGAATGGAAGATTGCAAACCAATTATCACTCCTATGCAAACCAGTTGCAAGTTAAGAAAAGATGATGGATCAAAGTCTACAGACTAGAGGCAATACAGGTCATTGATTGGCATCTTACTATATGTGACAACATCCAGACTAGATGTAATGCAGGTGGTTGGACAGGTGGCACGATTTCAAGCATCACCAAAGGAATCACATGTATTAGCATTGAAGAGGATTTTTAGATATCTCAAAGGAACATAAGATTTTGGATTATGGTATCCAAAAGGAAAGGATCTATCACTTATTGCCTACACTGATGCATATTGGGCAGGTTGCATTGATGACTGATGAAGCACCAGTGGAGCAGTGTTCTACTTGGGTGAGTGTTTAGTATCATGCCTAAGCAAGAAACAATCATAAATATATTTATATTTAGCTGAAGAAGAGTATATTGCAACATCAGGATGTTGTACATAGGTTCTATGGATGAAACAAACTTTGACAGATATACAGGTTGAGTATGATGATCCCATTTCAATCTATTGTGATAATACAAGCACCATCATATCTCAAAGAACTCGGTGATGCACTCCAAGATGAATCACATTCCAATCAAGTATCACTTTCTACGGGAACATGTTGTAGAGAAGAACATCAAAGTTGAATATGTGGGCACAAAAGAACAAGTGGCAGACATATTTACAAAATTGCTTCCATGGGAAGCCTTTGAGTATCTTCACCAGAGACTCGAAGTAATTTATACTCCAAAATGAATGATTTTGAATGCTTATCTTATATGTCTTAGATTTACACGAGGAAGCACCATAAATAAGACAGTTCAGGTGGGGGGATCAGTTTCAGGAAGAGTTTAGTCAGGGGGAGTATCCCTAAGGACAGTTCAGTTAGGGGGAGTAGCCCTGGATGGAAATATACCTTTTCCATTGATGAAAAAGGGGGAGAGACTTATCATATGCAAAGTTAATTTCTTGGATAAATATCACAGAGGCATGGTTCTATGGGGAACAATGGTCACAGGGGGAGAATGAGTGATATGACTTCAATATTGCATCAGAGTGTTGGAGTAGAGAGGCATGGTTCCAGGGGGAGTGATGGTCATAGGGGGAGAATGAGTGATATGAATTTAGTATTTCATCATAGTGTTTCCATCAATGCCAAAGGGGGATATTGTTGATTATCTAGGTTGGTTTTCATTGATGTCAACCCTTGAAGAAAGTCCGGTAGCAAATTCCGGTAGCACAAAGGTTTGGGTAATGGACCCAAGTTTGTTTGATGTATAATGGTATGAGTTTTAATATATTTGAAGGTAATAATATTCTATATGGATAGTACATGTCATTCCATTTACGATGGTATGTAGAACGTCACATAAATCCTCACGGTTAGAGAGTTATGGCCATGTGAAGTTGGAGAACTCTCATGAGTCATCTAGAAGCCCCAAAAGGTCAAAGTAGTCAAAGTGGTTGCAAAGAAGAAATTATTTAAATAATAAAGTGAAGTGATGAGTGTGCTATAAGTTAAAGTGGATAAAAGATAAATTATTTAAATAATAAATTTAATGGAGAAATTACTAAGTGGACAAGTGGTTAGAAGTGGGTTAGCTCTAAAATAAGGAAAGTGGGTTAAGATGGTTAGAAGGTAACCCCTTGAGGAAACTAC
>SNQJ01S0080630.1:37630-53901 GCA_010110895.2 Picea sitchensis | reverse complement strand
ACATTGTCCTAAAGGTGGTCTTGTTGTTGTATTTATATTTGATCCTTAATTGATGATATCCAAACCTGAGATCAATATTTGAGAATATCCTTTCATCTTTTAATTGATCAAAGAGATCATTGATCCTTGTACAGGGGTACTTGTTCTTTATAGTTACCTTGTTCAATTGTTTGAAATCAATGCACAATATCAATGTCCTATCTTTCTTCTTCACGAACAAGATTGGGGCATCGCAAGGTGACACACTTGGGCATATATACCCCTTATTTAGTAGCTCTTCAAGATGCATTTGAAACTCCTTTAGCTCTGGTGTACTCATTCTGTAGGGATTCTTTAATACTGGAGCTACCCTAGGTATCAAATTTATAGAGAAATCAATATCTCTCTTTGTCGGTAGTCCTGGTATCTCCTTGAACACATATTCAAAATATTTTAGGACTGCATGATCCTCCATATTTGGCACCTTATCCTTATATGCTTCCTCCATATGAGCTACAAATATTTGGTAGCCCTTCCTACAACACTTGTTCAACTACATTGTTGATATCTCCTGGATAGTAAATGCCCTAGGAATTTCTTGAACTGTTCTTAGGTTCCCTTCCTCATCCAGGAAAGTAAATGCATTTTTATGACAATCTAAGACAACATGGTATTGGTCCAACCAATCCATACCAATTAGACAGTCACATGAACCTAATGGAAGGATGTTCAAATCTGACTTGGTACTTAGACCATTCATGTTCACTGGACATGATTTAACTAGATCAACAAGTTTTTTCTTGGCTTCTGTAGCCATCTATACCAGCCAACAATTCTCATGCTTTTTTCTTGGAAAAAGAAGTATTTCCACAACTTTAGGATCTATGTAACTATGACTAGCTCCTGAATCTATCAAAATAGTAAAGGCATGGTTATTGATCATACCTTCTACTTCAATCATGTGTGATTGAAACTCTAATTCCTTGTTGTCTAGTGTTGCATAGATCATTGGTACACTTCTGCCCATGTCCTCCACTATTTATGATTGTTTTATATTGTGGACAACTCTCACTTTGTCACTTTTGTGAGGATAATCTCTATACTTATGGTTTCCTTTATAGCCCCAACAATGAATGGGTGTGTGCCTTGTCCGTTTCCCACCTACCTCATCCATTCTATGCTCTCTAAAATATGGATGTCCTTGAGGACCATTTATGAAAAATGGAGGCTTGTTCCTCTTCTACCTCTATTCCTTCTTAAAAAATTTCTTGTCCTCCCAAGCCTTCTAGAAAGTAGGATTTCCATTTTTCTGATCATACAAACACTTTTCTCTCCTTATGGTTTCTTCTAGAGTCTTGGGATCATCATATTGTATTTTATCACTGATGAAATATGGAATCCCACTTAAATATCTTTGAATCTTTATTGTCTCATCCTTGATGAAGGAGACATACTTCAACAATTTTAAAAATATCCTTTCATATTCATCAATGGTCATGCTGCCTAGTTTGAGTTCAAAGAACTCTTTCATATTTTGTCATAATACCTCTTCGTCAAGTATTTCTTCTCACAATTCTTTTAAATTCCTTACAAGCCACATTTTTCTCTCTGAGGTGCTGCACTTGCATAATATGATCCCACCACATGGATGCCTTTCCTTTTAGCTAATAGATATAAATTCTTCCCTTTGCATGAGAAGAATAGTTACGCAGTTGGAAATACCTCCTCATGCCTAACAACCATGTCTCGACATCTTTATCCTTCTTGTGCTCTCCATCAAAATTAGGAGGTTTTGTCTTGTTCATTTCTTCTTTCAAATCATCCACCCCGTACCTCCTATGATGATTCTTGACAAGGGATGGACTTGATCTGCTGTGTGATATCCTATGGGAATTCTTTTGGAAGTGATGGTGATGTCTTCTAACACTCCTTGATCTTCCTTTCTTTTCAAGGGTCATGTGGCTTTCTAATTTGCTAGAGCCACTCTCCTTATCCAACTTCTTTTCAATTTTGTCCATGCTTTACATAAAATTCATATTGAAGTCTTCTTGTTGTTCCTTATCCTTCATAAGCCTCTCATTATAAGCCGTGTGGCTTTGGACATATGTTTGCAATTTTATGATGGTCTCAACCATATTTATGTCTTCCTCCTTTCCTCCTCCATGTCCATTGGAGTTGGTTCCTTCCATACCCAACTGGACATTCAACCCTATGATTTCATATTCTTGACTATATGATATCTGTGTATCCTCCATAATTTTTCACTCTATGCAGACTCTGATATGACAACTATTGATTCTGCAAAAATGTGCAGCCAACAGAACTTTTCCAGGCTAACTGTTCTTAATAATTTCATGAAAACATGAACCATTCTGATTCATTAATATATATCAGACTTATTTTCTGTTGATTTCCTGAGAAATTGACTGTTCAAATCTGATTTATGGGTGAACAATTATCCTATATTGTTCAATACCTTTCCAATGCTTTATTCCATGCTCAATTCTGAGTTTTGAGCAGGATGTTATGGATACTTCAACAATTTTCCATTTCAGTGATGCAATCCTATACATGGATTTTTCTAACTTAGAGTCAAATTGGCTCTTGGATCCATACTGGATCCCTCCTTCAAGTTTACAAACCTTCCTTACTTATTTAGGTGTAGGTCTATGCAATGAAAAACTCCATAGGCTCCTTCTCTAATACCTTTTCCTACTCTTAAAACAAAATTTTGGGTGTTAGTCGCTTTCCTTCGTCCCCCAAATTCATGTGACTAGGGGCTATGAGCCATCACTAACAACTATGATCTTATCTTGTGATTTGGGTCTCTAAGGCTTCAAAGGATCTGCCTCCATTACAACACATTTTCCCTGAACGACGATTCTCCAAATACTCGGAGGACATACAGACCAACGGTCCTTATTTCTTGTTTAGATATATGGTGGATAAGAGCTCCAGGACTTTGAATTCACCAGTTTTCACAACTCCCAACTTTCAAATTCCCCGGAGCGTCAAATTGGAGAACTCACGAAGGACAGTGGATCGACGGTCCAGGGATTCTTAGCATCCAATCACCAAGATTTACTATGGAACTTCCAGATTTAGGGATTTCCTAAGAGTGTCTTCACATATCTCCCAGAGTGTCGAACTACCAGAGATCTTATCCTTCCTCCACATGTCATTCCCTGATCAACGGTCGAGATTAAATCTGTCCCTCTGAGATTTCTCGACTCAAGTAACTTGTAAGTCCATTCCTTCAGAGTACCACTCCTCCACACCACAAGATCTGGTGCCATGCGTCCTCCATGATCAATGGTCGATATGGACTCCAACCTTTAGGCCTTTTTGATGTCCTCGGCCCCAACTGTTTAAGCCTTGAATTATTCGGATGACAAGATATACTATCGTGTGTCCCCTCGATGAATGGTGAGGATTTACTCCACTCTTTGGAGCTTTAGGGGTTTCAAATTTATCTCGCTCCATAACTTCTAAACACAAAAGTGGAAAACCCATGGGGTCCACTTAGTACTTCACAACCAGTTGCTACATGGAATATTCCAAGAAGAAAACACGTGGCCCAATCTAACGGGTGAAACATGTCAAGTTCTAACTGCAAAATCAACCTTTCAAAAACACATAGCTCACTTACACATGACACACATATTGTATGTCCACATCACCCTAGGTGACATCACCAAGCCATGTCACTTTAAAATTTAGGGACTTCGCGACTCTGGGACTTTGGAGGTCCGAAAGCTCTTCCAACAAATTTTCCCTTAACATTGAACTCCCAACCTGCTTAACCTTCCGGGTCCCTTGAAGTACAACTGACACCAATCAAAGTGGTGACATGTGGCCCCACTATCGAGTGACACATATCAGGTCCCAATCGATACTAAGGGCCTGTCAAAAGTAAAAAAATGAGTGACACATGGCATACCTAGGTAGGTCCACGTCACCCTAGGTGACATCATAATGCCACATCATATTCGACACTTCTAAACTTCAGGAATTACCTATTTGCGACACTTTCTCAAAACTGTCGAACTTACAAATTGTCAATAGGTCCATGTTACTCAATGATTTCATCACATCACATCACTTTGGAAACCCGAGACTTCAACTATTCTTCTCATCGACAGGTTTTCCAAACTGTCGAATTGTCGACTGTCGAATAGGTCAATGCCATCCTCAATGCTTCAGAACTTAGAAAATTCGGTAGATTTCTTCTCATATTCTCACTTAAAAAACTATCAAATTGTCTACTATTGATGGTTGCTTCCCATATATTTAGGATTTCAGCGATTTCACTATTGAACACCCCACAACCCCCAAAGTTCCAAACTCCGAACATTGCTTAAGTTGAGGACACGGGTCTGTGGTAAATGGACGGTCCGGATTAGTTTCATACTTTGGGACTTCAACATTTTTCTCTGCTATAGTTTTAAAATGGCCGGAGGGGTAAGTTCAAAGGAATTATGTGCTTAATCACCATGCACCTTCTCCAGATATGACAACTATGGGGGATATGTCTTCTTCCACATACCACATCACATGGTTTATCAAAATGCTATACCTCTTGAGCTTCTAAACACAACCAAGGTGTTCCCTCAACACCCTCCTTACACTCTGTACATCAATTCCTTGTGGAATTTTGACTCCAAATTACACATTCATGGCCCATCCAGGTTCAGTGTGGAAACTATGGGCTCTAGTACCAAATTGTAATGTCCCCTAGCCACCGAGGCCGGGGACACACCACTACTTCAAAACCAAAATTCTTTGAAACTAATTGTAACACACCCTAGTCTTAAGCCACTAGGCTATGCATGCTCTGTTTGAGATCATAAACACACACACACACACACATATATAATGTAAATTTAAACAAATATAGACATTATGTTCATACATAGATTCAAGCATAAGTGACAATAAACACATGCATGCAACATATACAAGCAATTCTGATAACATTATAACACATGTACAAGATACACAACATACAATTAACCTAGAATTGGTACTTATCTTTTTATGAGAAGACCACCAACTGCGTGAAGACCTTCGATGAACCTCCCAACCTTAGACCATGCTACTCTAAGATATAAACAGTGGGTCACCCCCAAGCTAGGACTAAACTCCACCCAAGGTAAACAAACTCCTAGGCTAGGATGAGACTACAAAAAGATGCACAATGCAACAGGAAGGATTCCCTCCAAGGAGCCTACTTACGCCCACTACTCATATACTCGCATTCCCCACATGCCTATCCCACCCCGGGAATATATACCTTCACTATTCCATAGTCCATTGACTGCTCCACTTCCCTTCCAGGGCTTCAACAACAGACTGGATTAGGAATTCTTAGAGCTCTATAGTTGTTGTTGGACTCCCTCTAGGAGAAATCACTTCCCCCAACAATATCTCTCACCTGGAGAGAGTTTCTCATAGGCCTAAAAAACTACTTCTTCAACCATGGGCCTGACAACCTGCCTCTTCAAACCACAGTAGAAAAAATGGGTAAGGAAAGGCACTGCTCAACAATTATGGAGGTTCATGATGGCAGAGGGTTCAACAATGGCAAAAATTGGCTGACTTCATGCCTTCTTAGTCTGCGAGTGAATGGGGAAAAGAATGGCCAGAATTGTGAGTGAGCTCATGAGGAAATATCACAAGAATGGTGAGAATGGTGAGAATGGTGAGAGAGAACCCCCACAACGATGGAATTCCCCACATAAATCTATATGCATCCTGAATGACACTTGGCTCTCGAGGATCTCATTCCTTTCCACTTGGAGTTCGTTCCTCTCCCCAAAAGAACTTAGAATAACTAGGTTTATTTCCCAAACTTTAGTAATCTAGGAAATACATTATAATATTCTCTCAAGATTAGCCCCTTTTTCCTAGCCTCTCAGCCCCCTTTCCTTTCCCTTCCTAGTGGAGCTTAGTCCCCTATAACTCTTTCTTCGTGGTTGGTATACACGCAACGATGTGTTTTATTAATAATCTTTGTAATTACATCTACAAAAGTAGGCTCTCTGGCCTTAGCATATAGGCTCTCTAGCCAAAGTTGAATTGGGAGGCATATCGTATTGACAATTGCAAGTTTGTAAGAGGATTTCCTCCTCGGTGGTGAGGAGTACATCGCTTTCCACTGGGCTAGTTTTGCCACTTGGGTGAGAAAAAAAAAACCCTTAGTTTCCTTGTTAGGCCAGTAAGACAATACAAAAATTAGTTAGTTTATTAGTGGCTAAACTAAAGAGAAAACAAGAAAAAAACAACAAAATACTAAAACTGAACTAAGCATGTAAAAACTCAAATGGATGCATGAAAGAGACACAAGAAATAATTACCAATGGGACCGGTCTTCGAATTGATAAAACCTAGGAGAATTATGAAAACTTATGAGTCCCCTCTTCCCCCTTGGGAGGGCCCTTGAATACCCCAAATACAAATCTCTCTCTCTTATAAAAATGGAAATACAATGGTGAAGAATTGATGGTTGAACGTTTCAAATATCTCTAAGAGAATGATGGATTCTCCAAAACTAAATGAACAACATAACAATAATCAAAATTATTCTTTTTCTTTGCCTACCTTGGTCATGTATTTATAGGACCAATGCAATATTTTTCATAACTTGCTTGTTGTTATAGGAAAATCCCCTTGTAGATAGGTGAATACACCCTTGGACTCTAGACCCCTTGAATCTAACTAACACTAACATCCCTTTGAATCTCACTAACTAATCAGAAAGAGAAGGAGAAGGAAGAAAGTGTGATGCATCTTATTCCGATGTTTGTCCTCACTGCCTTCGATTTGAGATTGATCTTCAAACTCTTCAGCACCACTCGATACATGCAATGCAATGGACAAAAAAATACAAAGAACCTCTACTCAACTCTACAAGATTAAACTAATTAAATTCATTTATCAAGATTGAAAATCATATGCAACAATACACAATCTTGAAGGGAATAGGTCAAGTAATATTAATGAAAACTTTAAAGAGATACTTACAATATGTAGATGAAGTTGCAACAGCCTCTCCAAGTCCTCCTCGTCCAACCCTTAAATAATGTTCCCAATATCATAACCAAAATATTTCTCCCAAGATCATAAGTTTGATACCTAAAATCTCCTTCATGCCCCCTTCTCCATGGAAATCCCTCATTATATAGGAATTGGAGGCTTAACCACCATGGAGAGGATCACTAATCAGATCCACTAAAATGGGATCTCCAAGATATTTAGGGATAAAATATCTCTTAAGGATTTTAGGGAGGAAATATCTCTCAAGGATTTTAAGGAGGAAAGATTTCAACCATCCATGAGATCCTCAACCTCCCCTAAAAAATAGGAAACCAAATGTGAGGTGGATTCACACACTAAATTAATTTCCTTTTCATGAATATTAATAACAATTCACGTGCATGTAGTATTTTGACCTTCATATAATATATTTCTCCTCCACATTAACTAGGAATTGTGACATATGTTATTCCATGGTGTCAAGGTGTATGCGACACTTAGCAAGGTGCATATGACACTTTTACGACACTTGCGACACTCAGGGAAAGGTACCTAGGTGTGAAAAATTTATGTGTAACACAACACCAGTGGAAGTTCAAGCATGAAAAATAGTACACAGATAGTAGTACCACACAGAGAAGGTACAACACATTCAAAAATGGCAGGCGTAGACCCAATGATAAGATTACCATAGTTTCATGGGGATGGATTAGAAGACCCAGAGAAGCACTCATGTATGAGTGAATATAGGAAGTGAAAAGAGTCATTGATGAGGGAGAAAAAGTAGCATAACTAGCAATTACATTCCAAAACCGTGCGTTGGATTGGTATATGAATCTAGCAGTAAAAAATCCATAGGGTGCACTGAAAACAATAGCAGAGATCAAGAAGGCATTGATCATGGAGTTTCAGAGGCCAAAATTAGAGGATCAATTTATGAATGAGATGATTTAGGTTATACAAAAACTAGGAGAGTCTGTATGGGACATTGATAAGAATTTCAAGACATTGAAAGGTAAACTGAAGTATCCCATTTCTAACATGCAAAACAGACAATTTTTTATAAACTCTCTGTTAACACACTTCAAATATCCACTAAGACAATAGAAATTTCAAACCCAAGAAGAGGCACTCCAAGCACCGATTCAGTTAGAAGAGAATCAGTATAAGAATACAAATCCATCTATAAAGGAGCTTAAGGAAGACCTGAAGAATTTGACAATGCAATTAAATCAGAATAAAAGTAGGGAGAAAAGAGAAGTAATGTGGTGTACCCTGTGCAGATTAGAAAGAAACCACATAACAAGTGTCCGAAATTTGCACAGTACCTGGGAGTAGGAATGCCAAATCCATTTCCTACATGAGGGCCTTGGTGTGAAATATGCAATACACACAGGCATGATCCTTATCACTTCCCTATGATGCAAAAGTACAAGACAAAATCAAAGAGTACTTTGTATAACTTTTGTAAGTCAGTAGGACATGAAGAGAAAAAATATATAACTCTGGATATAATGATGGAAAGAACCTTAGATGCATACAGGATGCATGCTGAGTTGATGGAAGGATAGACCATACCACAGTTTGGAAATGCGCAACAATTTCAAGAAGTGCCACAGTTTCAACAAACCCTGCAATATAATCATGCACCACAATATCATCAACAGAACATGGATCCATAGGGGAACATAGGTGGATTCAGAGGTAGAGGAAGAGGAGGAATGGGCAGAGGAAGAGGGCCTATTATCTTCCATAATTGTCAGCAACAAGGACACTATTCTAGAGATTGTCTTCAACTAAAAACAACATGTATGTACTATCATGCAACAGATCATGTGATAGGAGAGTTCCGGAAGTTAATGACGAATATATAAGAGAATATAAATCTAAATAACCAGAATGTTCAGTAGATTGTTGCAGAAATAAGGGATCCCAGGAGGAACATCAATATAGTGAATTGAGGAGGAGTGAAGACAGGAGTAGATGCACAGGATCAGAAGAAGGAATCTCAGTGATGGATTCAAAAGAACCCTCAACCAAAGTAGCAGCTTGATGCAAAAAAGGAAAAGGAAACTTTCAAGGAAACAAAGAAGGATTTCCTGAAGGAGAATGAAGCATCCACATAAAACACTATGTCAAGGTATGATACTCCTATTTTTTATATGCCTAAGTCTTTGTATCATACTTACAAAGGAGAGAAAACATAAAAAGTAAGTAACTTAAAGAATTACATGGAATCCTGCTTTAAATTACTTAATGATAATGGAAATATCCAACAATACTGAAAGGGGGGGAGGTGAATTAGTATTTCCTACTTTTTCTTTTTATCTTCATCCATATTAAGAACACATATTAATTATTCAATTAAGAAATATATGATGAAAAAAAAACCCTTATGAACACAATATTTTATCGTGGAACCCAACAGGGAAAACCACCAACTCTTTTCTCATTAATAAAAAGTTCTTTTACAAAAATGTTTTCAAGCTACAACTTGATGGAGAGACATTCCCCAAGTTTCTTCAGCTACAACTGAAGTGATGCTGCCACACCTCATTTACTAGCTACAACTGGAAGGATGCACACACACCCTCATTCACTAGAAACAATTGGTAGGAGGCTTCAACCCCCTGTTTAGTCAGTCACAACTGACAAGGAAGCACCAACTCCCTTTGTTCACCAGTAACAACTGGTAGGAGGCTATGACCCCCTATTTAGTTAGCTACAACTGACAAGGAAGCACCAAGTCCCCTGCAGGCTCCAACCTACCCTTGCACCACCCAACCACCCTTAGTTTATAATGCAATTCATTCTCTTCTGTACTTCATTGATTTTGACTCATACAACCATTGTTGTATTTCTACTTGTCTGTTGCAACCTTTGCTTGTAGGGTCTTTTGTATCAAGTATTGGATTGCATAACTGACACTCTGTCTTCTTATGTTCTTGATCTTCAATAAGACATTGACTGGCACTTTAGAACAAACAATTCTTCATCCGGGACTCTGCTCCTATTCTTGATATTCTAATATGAACCGCAAAGACACCTTCTTCTCACCACTTTTTTTCGTTTATATAATATTCAAAATGGTGTGAAATTTAAAACATCGTGTCCCTTTATTTGAACTATTGTACATTTTCATTTAAAATGATAAACTAAACATTAATTAATATTAGTTTTCCTTTTTATTATTTATTCATATTTTCATGGTTTATTCTCTTTTAATCATGACTATGTATTGGTTCATTGTTGTCATGAGTTGATCACAGACATGGATCAACTCATTAGATCGTACTCTTGTTTCTGCTGCATTCTTGACTCACCAACATACCATATTTGATCATCACACCTCTTCGATTAACTTAATTATAATCATTTTTTTATCATTTTTACAGTGAAGGCTTTCCATAAATTGATCACTGTCATGGATCAATTTAATCCTTTAAATTTGATCCTGAACCTCTGTTAATTTTATAGAGACCAGATTCTATGGAGGCGCTTCCTTCAAGCCATTTCATATGACTGTTCCATACAGAGCCACTGGATTTATAGATTCCGTGAAGCCGCTTATAGTTTTAGATGATCGCGATTCATTCTTCTGAAGAGACGAACACCTGACGGGGTTTCGACACTTTGTCGTGCAAGTCTTCATGCCACCACTATTAAAACTCACGATCACCAAATCGCTGATTAGATCAGATGGTTCACGTCTATTTAGTGGTGATAGATCAACGGTTAAGTTTAGACCAAATCAATAGTCACGACTTGATCTCTGATGGGATGAACGACTGATGGAGTTTCGGTGTTTTTTTTCCCTTCGAGTCATCGTGACTCCAACATTACCAAAATCAAGATCACAAAATTTCCAAAATGATTGGATCACTGATATTTATTTTGCGAAGATGGATCTACATTCTACTTTAGACCTAGACTCATCCTTTCATTGCTGAATCCGACAACTATGACTTGATCACACGATGAGATGGATGGCTTTCAAGATTTCGGTGCTTTGGCCATCGAATATTCGAGACACTACTCCTTACAAAAATCCCAATTGCGATATCACCGATATGATCAGTCGATTCACATCTCTTCCATGGAAGAGATCAACGGTCCACCTTAAACCTTAATCCGATCCCTTCTTTCCTTAATCGAATGGTTGTGTCTTAATCAGGCATTGAGATGTATGGTTTTCGGGATTTTGGTGTTTTTCCTTCAAGTCTTTGTGACCTCCAACAATTCAACTCTCGATGACTGTAAATCACCTGATGCGTGTCCCTTTCATAGTTTTGGCATTCAGGACTTCTGGACACTAGAGTTTTTGCTTACAATGAAAAACTTTGAAGTGAGACTCCCAGGGGTGATGTAAATGCTTACGTCACTTGATGACGTGTCACAATCTTATTAGCTATCATGTGTCATTCATATACACGATATACGCATTCCTATAATGCCATATCAACTTGAAACTTGTCAATTTCTAAGTATGCCATGTTTCCTTAGCTGACGTGGTCTGCTGTGTCATTTTTCCTTGTTTCAATCGAACGACCCTACAACGTTTTCCATATCCGACGACCCATGATTTCTATCGCGATTTCGCATTTCTCTATTTTGGAAGATTTAAGCACTTCCATTCTTTGACTTTCCAGTCAGTGAAATGATGAACCTTTGACACATGTCCTCTGGCTCAATGACCAGGATTGTTTTGCAAATTTCGCGACTTTGAAATTGTCTCTTCACAATTTCCTTACATCACAAATTTCTAAATTCGTTGATCTTATGCCACATATTCTCCTTTCAACCAATGGTTAGGTGGTTCTATCGCAATTTTTCATTTCGGTATTTCAGAAAGCAGCATGCTCTTTCCTTCAACTCACAATCTCTAATTTCCCAAAATATAGTATTCCACTCTTGTCGGATCAACAACCCACGTCGCTCCTCCTTTTAGATTTGGATATAATGGTCCACACCACTCCTCCTCCTAAGCTTTGGAGTGTTGAATGAGTTCAATGCTTATCCTCCTTGCAACTATGATGGATCTAACCATTGTTGGTCCTCCATGCTCCGATTCGACGGTACGATTATCAATCTCACGGTCAACCTCTTGATTAGACGACTGCTAAGATTCTCACTCTGATCGGAATACCGTTGAGGCCTCTCACCATTTCTACGTATTGATCAACTGTTCATTCTTTTCACTAATCCCAATGACATTTCTACAATATGTTCTTCCTTCAGATCTTGATTATTGAATCATTGTTGATCCTATCGTGATCAACAATAGTCATGAATTTCCTCTCTATGCAATGTACTATTCCTTCTGAGCTTTGATCTTTTGACTATTCGCTTCCCTTGTTCGCTCTTTCGATCTATGCACACAATTTGACATCTTCTTCTGACTGATATACATGTTGACATCAATGAAAATCTCATATGATATACTTCATCATTACAGATCATCACTTCAATTGTTGACATCAATGACAATGTCATCTGATGTACTTCATCATTACAGATCATCACTTCGACTGTTGAGATCAATGACAATATTTCCAACAATATCCCCCTTTGTCATTGAGGGAAACAAACTAACTTCATATACAAAACTCCCCCTATGTTAATGATTTCCTTTTATGAAGTTTCTCTCCCCCTTTGACATCAATGGAAAAGGGTTTCTTCTCTTATGATCTATTAGTATGATTACTTTTCTGACCACTAGTAAAGATCTTGCATGTTAATGATCAGACTGAACTTGGGTAACTCTTCCTGTGGACACGTTCTTCCAGTCATAGCTAAATGAATACCCCTTTCAATATGCTCTCACTCTACTTCTGACTATTCTCCCCCTTTATTTTTGAAAAGGTAACTCTTCCTAACAAGATTTCTTCCCTATTAATTTACTGACTTCCTATCTCAGTTGATTGGCATTTTTTGTGTTTCATATGAGTATTCTTCTTGATACAAATGTTTGTAATGATCGAGTCTTTTCAAAACTTAATCTAATTAATTTCTTATTTAATACTTCCCCTGAACTTTTACGGACTGGTCTCCCCCTTTGTTTCTAAAAGGGTATCTTTTTCTACCAGGGTTTCTCCTCTTGTTATTAATGCAAGATGTCATGTACCTCATTTTGTACATAAAAATGATACTTGTGTGGATGTTGATGTTCTACTGGAACACTGCAAAATTGTAGCTCATCTTTATTCAAAAAACCCTTGGTTTTGTCCATCGATTCTCATCGATCTCTAACTAGGATACCAATTTGTTTTTATATCATCCATCTTGACATATGTACTCTCAACAATATTATGTAGCCTAAGATTGTAGCATATGTATTATTTATTGGTAGAAACATATCCATGAAGGATATCTTCATTAGATCTAGCATCACATTTTCAAAATTCTCATCACGCCTTTTGATGTAACCCTTACTTCCAAATACTTTGAAGTATTTTACCAAATGAGCTCTTCCAAAATAGGGTTCACAAATATTTTTACTACTGTTAATCCTGAGCTGACCTCTGTTCAATATGAATATTGATGTGCTTACAAATTCCCTCCAATATCAATACTAATTGATGGAATATCCATTAGATAATTAGCTTCATCTTCAGGGTCCTCATTGGGATAGGGACACTTGGATGAAAAATGACCAACTTTTCCAAAGTTAAAACATTTGTAAAGAGGTTTAACTTTGTACTTCCCTGATCCTTTCTGAAGTTTTCTAATGAAATTGGCTTCTTGCACATCAGATTCTTCATGATGGCTGAATTGAGGTTTTTTCTCTTGATTTATCTTTGTGTCAGATGATTTGAAATCTATTTCATCTTTTGTTGATTTATCATGCCCTGTTCTCATTTCATATGCTATAAATATTCCATGGAGTTTATCAACTGTGAGTGTATTTAGATCGGATCTATCTTTAATTGAAAAAAGATTTACATCATATCTCATAGGTAATGACCTTAAGATTTTGTGCACAATGGGTTTATCTGTAACTTATTTTTGTTGTTCTAGGATTGAATATTCATCATCAATGTCATCATTGTGTGCACCAGAAGATTCTTTATCCTTGTTTTGAGAATATTCCTTATTAGAAGTTGTATCCCCCAAACTCTTGTTATTAACTTCATCAATTTCAGGAGCAATATTTTCCTCATCTTTCTTATTTGGTACTTGGGATTTTATTTTCCATATCTTCTTATTTACTCTTGTTGTCATATTGTGTGAAGCATTTCTTATTAACTTTTTTCTTGAGTTCCAACAATTATAGGCTTTGTGACCATATTCAACACAACTATAGCATCTCATAGTGTAACAGTGCACAACAATATGTCCAACATGATTGCAGTTCCAACATCTTATATTGTTGTTGAACCTACCAATTTGTTTTCTTCCAGGATGCCTATAGTCCAAGGATTTATGACCATATTCATTACAAGAAAAAAAATAACCTTTAAAGACACTCTCATACCTTCTTTGATTCATCCATGAAGGTGTATCCCTTATGAACTTGATTTGAGGACTATGAATAGCTTCTGGATGTCTTCCATGATTAGATCTTCTAAATTTTGTAGTGTTGCTTTTATTTCTTGAATGTGTAGAAACTGAGTCATACCTTCTTTTACTTTTTGCAAATGAAGAAGTTGTTTCAGACCTGTCTTCATCCTTTACAACTGAAGGAACTGTGTCAGACCTGTTTTCACCTTTTACAAATGAAGGACCTGCATCATATTTCTTAGGGATACTGATATTTTCCTTATTATATACAAGGCCAGATTTGTCACTTGGTGATCTATGACTATCCAATATCTCATCCAAGGTCATGGAGTTGATAAAGAACTTGTTTTGGGTGTCTGACTTCTGAACCTTCTTTCTAAGATTCACAACTTATACTTCCATCTCATGACAAGATTCTTCCTTTTTGTCCAACTAGTTCCTGACTACCTCTTCTCTCCTTTTGGATTCTTCAAGTTGGATTTTAAGATTGACATAGTTTTCCCTTAGTTATTTTAGATCTGCAATGTTTTTTCTTGAGACATCATCTTCCTTATTTTCTTCTTTTGCTTGATTGATTTCATTTTCCAGTCTCTTGATCTCCTCTTCTTTCTCTTCTAACTGATTGTCCTACTCATATATTATGTTTTTACTATCCTTGGGCTTTTTATTTATTTCCAAGACATGATTTTGACTCTTTTCAAGAAATTCTTGAGTGTAGTCATGAAGATAGCTATAGTTTGATTCATTATGGTGATAGAGGTATTCAGAGAGACTCCAATCAACCTTTTCTTTGACCTTTGATAGCTTTTCTTCTTCTTCTTCCATGGGATAAATGCTAACAGAACATTTTGTTATTGTATTTGAATATTCTTCTCTACTTACAGGGAATAATTCAATATCAACATTATTGCAATTAGAATATTGTGGAGAGTCTTTACCTTTATTGATGGTCGAGTCCTCTCTTTTGATTTGATACATCTTCTTGGGAGGATGAGAAGATTATTTAGAGGTATCATCACTAGACATGTCATCTTCAATATCAATCTGAGTAATAGGGCCCGATCCTTTAATTATGTGTTCGTGGTCACATCCAAGGCCAGATTTGTTCAAGGAAAATCTTTGTAAACTGAGAACTTTATCAAGGGATTTAGTTCCTTTCTTGAATTTTTCAACAATCTTAAGTTGATGCTTTAGTTTTTTACACCCTTGCTTATATTTTCTCAGTTCATCCAAAGCACTTTCAAGCTCATCTTCTAGATTGACTTCTGCTTCAATGTCTGAGTATTTTTCAAAAGAATCTTCATTACTAGTATTGTTATAGACTTAACTTTGTTTTGATTGAAATGTTTCATTTGAATTCTCATCTGAGTAGAGGTCTTTTATCTTGTCCCAAATTTCCTTTGCAGAGTTACATTCACCTATATTTTCTTTGACATCATCAGGTAGTCCATCAAGGATTGTATTCATTACCATTGAGTTAATTTTTTTGGATTTCTTTTGAGATGGATTCCTTACTCTATTTGGTGGGAAATAATCAGTGATCACTGAATTCCACACATCATATCCCAATTCCTTCATATGAATTTCCATTCTTATACTCCAAAATGTGTATCCTTCTTTTCTAAGTATTGGAGTTCCATTCTCACTGTAAATCTTTTGTCCATCCATGTGTGCTTAATTTGATCTTCCTTTCAGTTTGTTAGACTGTGCTTAAAGGAACCTCTCTCTGATACCAATTTATGGAAATATCCAACAAT
>SNQJ01S0080630.1:18261-37580 GCA_010110895.2 Picea sitchensis | reverse complement strand
CCTTATGAAAACAATATTTTATCATGGAACCCAACAGGGAAAACCACCAACTCTTTTCTCATTAATAAAAAGTTCTTTTACAAAACTATTTTCAAGCTACAACTTGATGGAGAGACATTCCCCAAGTTTCTTTAGTTACAACTGAAGGGATGCTGCCACACCCTATTTACTAGCTACAATTGGAAGGATGCACACACACCCTCATTCACTAGCAACAACTGGTAGGAGGCTTCAACCCCCTGTTTAGTTAGCCACAACTGACATGGAAGCACCAACTCCCTCTGTTCACCAATAACAACTGGTAGGAGGCTATGAACCCCTTTTTAGTCAGCTACAACTGACAAGGAAACACCAAGTCCCCTGCAGGCTCCAACCTTCCCTTCCACCACCCAACCACCCTTAGTTTATAATGCAATTCATTCTCTTATGTACTTCACTGAATTTGACTCATACAACCATTGATGTATTTCTACTTGTCTATTGCAACCTTTGCTTGTATGGTCTTCTGTATCAAGTACTAGATTGCATAACTTCTTCTCTATCTTATTCTGTTCTTGATCTTCAATAAGACATTGTCTGAAACTTTAGAACAAACAATTATTCATCTTGGACTCTGCTCCTATTCCTGATCTTCTACTATGAACCACAGAGACACCTTCTTCTCACCACTTTTTCTCGTTTATATAATCTTCAAATTGGTGTGAAATTTAAAACATCGTGTCCCTTTATTTGAACCATTGTACATTTTCATTTAAAATGATAAACTAAAAATTAATTAATATCATTTTTCCTTTTTATTATTTATTCATATTTTCATGATTTATTCTCTTTTAATCATGACTATGTATTGGTTCATTTTTTTCATGAGTTGATCACAGACATGGATTGACTCATTAGATTGTACTCTTGTTTCTGTTGCATTCTTGGCTCACCAACAGACCTCATTCGATCATCACGCCTCTTTGATTAACTTAATTATACTCATTGTTTTATCATTTTTAGAGTGAAGGATTTCCATAAATTGATCACTGTCATGGATCAATTTAATCCTTTAAATTTGATCCTGGACCTCTGTTAATTTTATAGAGACCATATTATACGGAGGCGCTTCCTTCAAGCCATTTCATATGACTGGGCCATATAGAGCCACTAGCTTTATATATTTCGTGAAGCCATTTATAGTTTTAAATGATCACGATTCATTCTTCTGAAGAGACAGACAACTGACGAGGTTTCGACACTTTGTCGTTCGAGTCTTCGTGACACCACTATTAAAACTCATGATCACCAAATCGTCGATCAGATCATATGGTTCATGTCTATTTAGTGGTGATAGATCAACAGTTAAGTTTATAGCAAATCAACAGTCACGACTCGATCTTTGATGACATGAATGACTGACGGAGCTTCGGTGTTTTTTCCCTTGGAGTCATCGTGACTCCAACATTACCAAACTCATGATCATGAAATCGCTGAAATGATTAGACGACTGATATTTATTTAGTGAAGATATATCTATGGTATACTTTAGACCTATACTCATGCTTTCACTGCTGAATCTGATGGCTGTGACTTGATCACACAATGAGAGGGATGGTTTTCGAGATTTCATCGCTTTGGCCATCGAGTCTTCGAGACACTTATCCTTACAAAACTCTCAGTTGCAATATCACTGATATGATCAATCAGTTCATGTCTCTTCCATGGAAGTGATCAATGGTCCACCTTAAACCTTAATCCAATCCCTTCTTTCCTTAATTGAATGGTTCTGTTTTAATCAGGCGTTGAGATGTATGGCTGCCAAGATTTCAACATTTTTCCTTCGAGTCTTCATGACCTCCAACAGTTCAACTCTCCATGACTGTAAATCACCTGACATGTGTCCCTTTCAGATTTTTGGCATTTGGGACTTTCGGACACTAGAGTTTTTTATTACAATGCAAAACTCCAAAGTGAGACTCTCGGGGGTGACGTAAATTCTTACGTCACTTGATGATGTGTCACAATCCTATTAGCTACCATGTGTCATTCATATACGCGATATGCATGTGTCTGTAATTCCATATCAACTTGACACTTGTCAGTGTTTGAGTATGCCATGTGTCCTTAGCTGACGTGGTCTACTATGTTGTTTTGCCTTCGTTCAGTCCATCGACCCTCCAACATTTTCTAGATCCAACGACCCATGATTTCTATCACGATTTCGCGTTTTGCTATTTTGGAAGATTTAAGAACTTTCATTCTTTGACTTTCCAGTCAGCGAAACAATGACCCTTCACCATGTGTCCTTTGGCTCAACATCCAGGATTGTTTCACAAATTTTGCGACTTTGAAATTGTCTCTTCGCAAGTTCCCTAGATCATGAATTATCGAATTCGTTGATATTGCACCATGTATTCTCCTTTCAACCGATGGCTAGGCAGTTCTGTTGCAATTTCACATTTCATTATTTCAGAAAACAACATGCTCTTTCCTTTAACTCGCAATCTCTGATTTCCCGAAATCCCATATTCCACTCTTGTTAGATCGATGGCCCACGTTGCTCCTCCTTTTAGCTTTGGATCTAATGGTCCACGTCGCTCCTCCTCTTGAGATTTGGAGTGTTGAATGAGTTCAACACTTATCCTCCTTACAACTATTATGGATCTAATCATTGTTGGTCCTCCATGCTCCGATCTGATGGTCATGATCCTTTTACGATTCTCAAGGTCATGGTCAACCTCTTGATCGGATGGTTGCTAAGCTTCTCACTCTGATCGGATGACTACTGATGCCTCTCACCATTTCTGCATATTGATCAACTGTTTAGTCTTTTCATTGATCCCGACGAAATTTCTACAATATGTTATTCCTTCAGAGCTTTATCATTGAATCATTGTTGATCCTATCGTGATCAACAATAGTCACAGATTTCCTCTCTATGCAATGTGCTATTCCTTCTGAGCTTTGATCTTTTAACTTTTCTTCCCCTGTTTGTTATTTCAATCTCTGCACACAATTTGACATCTTCTTCTGACTGATATACATGTTGACATCAATGACATTCTCATATGATATACTTCATCATTACAGATCATCACTTCAATTGTTGGCATCAATGACAATCTCAGCTGATGTACTTCATCATTATAGATCATCACTTCGACTATTGACATCAATGACAATATTTCCAACAAATGATAAGATTGCCATGGATTTGTTTAAAAGCATGCTTGAGAAATATAACATAGAATAAGGGGTAAGAATAGAACCAAAGAATATTAATCAAGTTCATAGAAAGAAAAGAACTAGTATAGAGCTCAGATTGAATGCAAATATATGAGACTTTAATATGGGAAATGTTATCCTAGACTTAGGATCAAATGTCAACATTTTTCCAAAGAAGACTTGGGAAGAAATGGGAGATTGTAACACCTTGTTTCCCCCAAATTTGTAATTAATCCTAATATAGGAATTACCATGCTAAAGAATGACGAAAATGTGAATGTATGATGTGAATGGACCTTATGAAGAAGGTCAATGAATGTAATAACATTATGAATTTATATTGCAGGACTACTGAGAGGGGATGTGCAGAAAAAGAGACCACGATGGTGGTGGAAGGCACCTGGAAAGGTGGCGTTAACTTCCACTGAGAATTAATACCGTATTTGGACTCCACTGGCCCAGAGAACCAAAAGCGGCTCATTGGCCCCGAATTAAATGTCTCACAGGATGGAAGGTAGATGGCTTAATGAGGGATGGGGAGGTGAACCGCCTATCCGTAGAGCCATCATGACTGACCCGTGTGAGGAAAATAATACCACATGCAACCTCGCAAGAGGATAAGGCATGGGGTAGAAGTGATTGGGGGGAAGACGCAAGGGGAGAACTCTGGCAATACGCAGAGTGAGTGATAGCAGAGAGGAAGGATTGCAACCTTTGCTCCTGGTCACTGGCATATAGAGACACAGTCTCACAACATCATGGTCTCAGCTTGGGGGTGGCTAGTGGTAAATCCGCTGGGAGTCACTAAGCTTACGATTGGGTGGAAACGGGCACCCCTCTTAACAGTTTCATAACCCCTGGTGTTATTTATGATAAGTGTTTTGCCTTTGGCATCTTGAAATATATATATATATATATATATATGTGTGTGTGTGTGTGTGTTTATTCTAAGGATTATGCCCATAAGCTGTGAAACGGTGAATGATTTCATTGTAAGAATTTTTGTAGGATGTTTTGATCAATACTAGTAGATGCATGTTTATAATGGAAACACTACGTCTGGCTTATGTTTTCATAAATCACTATTTATATGCTTACCAACCTAACTCAGACCGCATGTCTGATTTGTGGGAGAAAGGTACCCTTATATACCTTAGGTAGTACCCTGAGTGAATCTCCCCATAGAGATACCTTCCTTAAAAACCCATCAAGAACCCGAAAAGTAAATGTGAAGGCATAAAGCCTTAGTAACCCTGCATGAGGAGAAACGATCCTCTTGAAAACCCAAGATGGCAACATAATGATGGAATATCGAATCGACGGATGAGATTCCGTCGGAAGATTGGTGGTCACTCATGACTGTCAGATCAGAAGGAGAAGATGGAGTGTTAAGTGCCTTAATCTTGATAGGTGGTGAACGAAGGACGAGATTTCATCGGGGAATCTGCGGTCACCCACGAACGTTAGGTTAGTAGGAGAAAGTAGGGTGTTAAATGCCTTACCACTTTGTTTTCCTATGTATTTGTGGGTAGTGAAGAGTTTAGGATCGTAGATCCCCAAGGTCCATGAGAGTATCCAGACCGTGGATCTTTCCACGTTCAAGAATTTGTGGGAGAGCCCACAAGTTAGGAATCTGTCTGAGTCGTCGGATATTGGCTGAAAAACCTGACAGTCGTTGGATCTATCAGGAGTTACCCGAGGGTTAAGACCCCAATGTATAGGGGCAGAAAACCCCGAGATAGGTATGATCCATCCGATTAATGGAGGCCATGTGTCGTAACATCTCCCATTTCGGGAAATCGAGAATCGCAGAAGCGGGATTCCTGTTGACAAGAGATCGAGACTTTCCATTGTGGAAACCCCGGGATAGATCTGAGTCGTCCAATTGACAGAGGCCATGCGTCATGAGATCTCCCATTTTGAGAAATAGAGAATCATGGAATCGAGATTCCTGTTGACAAGAGATCGGGACTTTCCATTGTGCAAACCCCGGGATAGATCTGAGTCATCCGAGTGATGGAGGCCACGCGTCATGAGATCTCCCATTTCAGGAAATCGAGAATCGCGAGATCGGGATTCCTGGTGACAAGGGATCGGGACTTTCCATGGTGGAAACCCTAGAGCAGTTGTAGACCGTCCGATTTAAGGAGGTGACGTGTTGAGAGATTACCCGTTTCGTGAAATCGGGGATCGGGGATTTGGGAGTTCTGTTGACAAAAACTCAGGCTCTTGCCTTGAAAAATCATGACCCATAATGACGAGACGATAGCATGTGGCTAAGTCCTGATGAATGGATGAGATTCCTTCGGGGAATTTAGGGTCTGTAATGACTGTCCGATGTGAGGAAGAGATGTCATCTTTAAGCTGGGGTGTGAATACACAATTAGATAAGTGATGAGTAGATCTGGATGGCCAGAGTCCACCCACCCATATCTATGGCTGAGGATGCATTCCGGAGCCCCCTTTCCATTCTGCCTTTAATGGGGGGGGAGGGTCTGGAATTGGACACACAACTCTCGAATGATCAATATTAATTCATCCTGATCAATGATGCTCAGGTGGATTCTGGACCTCCCTTGTCATTTTGCCTTTAATGGGGGGGGTCCGGAATAGTGTGGCATGTGAAATGGGGCCCCCTCCTGTCATGTCGACTACAATGTCGTGTTTCCCTCTTTGCCACATGTATTCCACTCAACCGTGCAATGGGGCCATTTCTCATTGGCCATTTTCTAACCCTATAGGGATTCATCCCCATTGGCTGATCGCTAGCCCTATTGGGGTTCGACGGTTGCCAAGTCAAAATACTCGACATCACTATAGCTCTGAGGCATGAAGTATGAAAGAGGTACTACGTTTATTTGAACTATGATTCTGACCTGCGATCACATGGGAACGGAGAGAGACAGAAAGAGCCATCTTACACTGGGCCTCCATGGATATTTAGGGGTTCTAATTTGGCAGAAGACCAGAAAAATCCAATTTAGGTAGTGGGTATGTGACAGATATCTTACACTAGCGTATTCCAATATCCAATTGAAGCTAGAAAACTAGCAGAGAGTGATTCCCATAGGTAGATTTAAGAATACAACAATGGATGTAGATGGTGTGCACACCATAACATACTTTGAAGTAATGGACATGGTGGATGAGTCTATACCATTTCCAACACTATTGGGAATTGATTGGGCCTTTGATAATCATACTATAATTAATTTAAATACTATAAATATGATATTTGAAGTGAGGAACTTTAGGGTAGTAGAAACTTTAGATCTCTCATATTATGAAAGATATGTAGAACTTGTGCCTGACAGTGTTCTAGAGGATGATGTGAACCAACTATATAAGACTAATGCGCGAGAAGAGGACTATCATATTTGAATCAGGGAAATTTAGAGTAATATAACCTTTAGATCCCTCAGATTGTGAAAGATATGTAGAACCTGTGCCTGACAATGTTCTAGAGGATGATGCGAACCAGCTGTATAGGACTACTACGCGAGAAGAGGGCTATGTGAATCCAACTGCAGATGGAGTACTCAGTTGGAGGAGTATCAATTCTGACATGTCAGATTTAGACACTGGAGTAGAAAATTGGTAGCAAATATTGCATGAAGTCTCTACTAGGAGGTGTGTTAGAGTTAAATGCACAGTAAGATGGGTTGGGATAGAAGTAACACAGTTTCCCACATTTAATGATGAACATGATATAGAAAACTTCTTGATAGAGTTTGAATCCGAGGTTTTGGATAGTCAAAGATTATTAGTGTTGGATATAGCATTAAGGGAGACATCTACATGAATGTGGGGTGCACATAAGGAGGTAATTCAGGACTGGTATCAATGTAAGCAATTGATGCGCATAAGATTTGGTAGGAGTTAGCAAGATAGACCCATACATAAGTATAATGGAAAAGGGAACATGAGACGTCATATAAATGATTGTGTCACTAACTATATATTGGTACCACCAGGGGAATGGACACATTACTTTATTCATACATTAGAAGAAATACCAAATAATTGGTACAAGGAGTAGAAAATGCACAGATAAACTGTGAGTTGGGGTGCAGTACAACATAAATTTATTAGGACTTTTTCTTTTTAAAGTGAGAATCCATGGGTGTATATAGCATTAAATAGGATCAAAAGGGAGATATTTGCAAAGTATGGGGTAGATACAATGACAATAGACATATATTTCAGAAAAGAAACACTTGAACAATCAGTTTATTGTTATCAAGTCGCAGAGGATGAGGAAGTAGAAGACAACCCACGTGACATACAGATAGTAGAAGGGGAAGGATAAATAGGGTTGGAAGGACCCCAATTAAAAACAAAAGAGCTCACTATACCTATGCAGTTTAAAAATTTCAATATTTGGAATGAAGAGAATCCCAAGATAGCTAGCATCGGGGATTACTGGGATAGTGAGACAATGGAAAAAATAACTGAATTATTGCACGAGTATAGTGACTTATTCCCAACCACATTTTCATAGATAAAATGGGTAGCAAGAGAACTTGGAAAAATGAAGATACCTCTCAGACCAGATGCAAGTCTAGTTAGACAGAGACCATATATATTAAACCCTATCTATAAGAATAAGGTTAAGGCATAACTTGATAGAATGCTAGAATCACGAATCATAGAGCTTGTGGAAGAATAAGAGTGGATCAGTCCAATGGTGGTCCAAGAAAATAAGAATGGAGGGATTAGGATATGTGTGGATATGAGAAAGTTAAATGATGCATGCCTACATGATCCTTTTCCTACTCCATTTATAGATGAGGTTTTAGAGAATGTGGGAGGATAGGAAGTGTACTCCATCACATATGGATTTTCAAGTTACCATCATATCATAATTGCTCCAGAGGATAGGTACAAAACTACATTTTCAACATAGTGGGGGTCATATTAGTACACTGTGATGCCATTTAGTTTGAATAATGCACCAACAATATTTTACAAAGTAGTAGTAGTTGCATTCAAGGATTTTATACATAATTTTTTAGAATTTTATCTAGATGATTAGACAATATTTAGTTTATTGAAGGACCATGTAGAAATTTTGAGGTTAATGTTAGAAAGATGTAGTCAATGTCATATTTACTTGAAGATTAAGAAATGTATATGCAACACACCATTTGGAATCCTACTTGGACACATTGTATGCAAACATGATTTGATAGTATACCCTACAAAGATTGTTGTTATTGTCAATTTACCACCACCAAAGTCAGTGTGCCAGTTGAGAGCAACATTGGGCCACACAAGGTACTACATGAAATTCATAAAGGGATATGGAAATATTATTGCACCCATGGATAATTTACTTAAAAAATACATTAGGTTTCAGTGGAATGATGAATTCCAATAGAAATTGGACATACTGAAAGAGAATATGGTGACAACACCAATTTTGAGCTTTCTAGATTAGGAAAAAGAATTTCATGTGCATACTTCATCCATCGCACTTGGAGAATTTTTTGCACAACCAGGTGAAGGAGACATTGATCACCCAATATATTTTGCTAGTAGAAAATTATCTGATTATGAGAAGAACTACAATATCATATAAAGGGAAGGTTTGGCTATGGTATATGCCCTACAAAAGTTTAGACATTATTTATTGGGGAAATATTTTAATATGTTTACAGATCATTCTTATTTGAAGTACCTAGTTAACAAGCCAATGTTGGGGGGAAGGATCTGTATATGGTTGTTATTTATTCAGGAATATGATTTTGAAATCATAGTAAAACTAGAGAACCTGAATGCAGGACCAAATCATCTATCAAGAATTACTAATGCAGAGGATCAAAAGAACTTGGAGGAGAATTTTCCAGATGCTAACTTATTTTCTATTCAAATTGTTGATGATTATTTTGTTGACATTGTTGTATTATTAAGCACATGAATGGATCCCAAGGAATTTACTATCACATAGGAAAAATAGTTTGCAGTGCACGATGCATCCTATCAGCTAATTGCAAGTCATTTATACTAGTTAGCTGCAGATGGAATTCTGAGAAGATGTGTGATGGAGCATGAATGCTCCATGGTGTTAGCAGAAGCACATGAAGGCATAGCTAGAGGGGACTATGTAGGAAATCCTACAACACAAAATGTGTTGCATGCAAGATTATGGTGGCCTACAATACATAAGGATGCAAAGGAATATTGTCAGACCTGTGATGTCTGTCAAAGGGTGGAAAAACCATCTAGAAGGTATGAAATGCCACTTATGCCCCAAGTAACTTTACAAGTCTTTGATAAATGGGTTGTGTATTTAATTGGATCCATTAAGCCACCAACAAGGAGATCAAAATCCATATACATTATCACTGTGAAAAAATGCTTGACTAGATGGGCATAAGTATCCCCAATGAAATACTACAGTGCAACAACTGCAGTGTGGTTTCTCTTTGAGAATGTGGTGACCAGATTTGGATGTCCTAGAATTTTGTTGAGTGATCAAGGACATTTCATTAACAATAAAATCATATATATGAAAGAATAATTCAAGATATATCATCATAAGAGCACACCTTACCATCCCCAAGAAAATGGTATAGTAGAATCTTTTAACAAGATTCTAGAGAATGCATTGACAAAAATTTGCAATGTGAATAGGGACGATTGGGATTTGAAGGTATCAAAAATGTTATGGGCTTACAAGACTTCATGCAAGAAAATTACAAGACAAATACCATTCATACTGGTGTATGGGTAGGAACAAGTGGTCCCATTGGATTATTTAGTACCTAGTCTGTGCATTGCAACAATCACCAACATGACAAAATAAAGTGGTGTATAGGAAATATTGGATCGATTGATGGAGTTGGAAGAAGACATAATTTTAGCAAGATTTCACCAGGAAGTACATAAAACAAAGGAAAAATATTGGCACCATAGGAACATAAAACATAAAATCTTTAAGGAAGGATATCTAGTTCTCCTCTATGAAAGAAAGTATTTACAACACCCCGGGAAGTTCAATATGCACTAGTTAGGGCCTTATCAAGTAGAATCCATCACAAATGGAGGTGTTGTGCAACTGAAAGATATTGCAGGGAAGAATATCAGAGGACTAGTGAATGACAGTCAATTGAAGTTGTATGAATACAGTAGACCTAAAAACCTAAGGTAAACACAGAAAGAGGAGGTATGATTGTACATATTGTATATAGTAGATGTTAAAAGAAGAAGACAAAAATCTATAAAAAGAAGAAATATAAAAAAAGACAAAAAGATGGAAGGATATTAAAGAGTTGTTGATGTAATAGATTTGTTAGCATTAACAACACACTATAGAAATGAAGAACCTACAGGTAGAGGAGAAAGTAGTTTTGGTTGATAAGATCGCTATACAAGCTTAGTTGGATCCGTTGCAGGATAAGGATAAACAACTGGTCATGGAGATCGACACAACAAAGACAAGGGTGGAACATATAGGCTTGGAGGGAGGAGATATTTTGAAGCCCCCAGTCACCACACAAATGGTAGAATCCATGGCAGAGAAGAGAAACCATGCTTAGGAGAAATGCCAACAAATAATAGACATATATGGAGCACTAGCACATGAAGGAAAAGATGCAGGAGTCCATGGGTGACTTAGGATGAGTCACGATGTCAGTGTTGCGGGCCTGTTGGCATGGGATAATTTTGGGAAAGAAATGAGGCAGCGCCGAAAACTAGGGAGCGCTCCACAATTAGAAGAAAAGAAGAACCGGAAAAAGAGGAAAAAACAGTGCCAAGAAAAGCAGTTACAAAGTGAACAAATTGTGGTGGAGCAGTTGGAAAGTGGACAAGCGTCGACTTGGAGAATGTTTGGATCATGGACCAGCCAAGATTAAGTCAAGAAGAAAGTGGAAAAACCTAATATTCTTAGGGTTAGGGTTTTTGTAAGGGATTTGTCCCCATTTTTGTATAAGTAGAATGTACTAGGACTAAAAAGGTGTTTGGTGAGTTAGTGAGTTAGCCATTTTTAGACAGTGTAATAGTGGATGGGTGAAACGTTCTCCATTTTTTGAGGACTATTGTGATCTATGGAGATCATTTGTAATTTAGGAAGAGATGTACAGTGTGCAACACTAGATTTTGCAAGAATATGAATAAAGAGCCAAAGAGACAAATCTTTGTGGATGTAGCCCTAGGGGGGGGGACGAACCATGGTATATTTGTGTCATATGTATGAATGATTGTTGTTGAGACTAATTTTTGTCATCTCAAATTTCCTTATATTATCCATATCCTAACCAATTTTTCCTTATACGTATGCACTCTTTGCCTATTTTCCTCAACAGACATTTAATTTAACAATTGTTTTGTACATGAGGTAATATTCATTAGTCATGATTTATGTGGTTTATTAATGGTTAGAATTGAATAATTAATGATTATTATGCTCCTAATTACTTTGACTATTAATTAAGCAGCTCCATCTGGTACTACCACTAGTCCAGTATTGTAACAATCGCTTGATCCTATAGTAATACTCCCCCTGATCCGGTACTCTACAATGATCCAATACCACTACTTTGCGCCTCTTTCGGTACCAGCTCTGCACCTCTTTCGGTACCAGCTCCATTAGGTACCAACTCTGTGCCTCTTCTGGTACCAGCTCCATCTAGTACCACTATTTTGCTAGTCTGGTACCCATATTTATGATTGTGCTAGTCTGGTACTAAACCCTTGCCTACATGATTCCGGTACCATCATCCTACATGATTATGGTACCAGATTTTCACCCAAATTTCCATGTAGATAAAGATGAATCTCAAAATTATGGGGTATGGGTTTTGTCCAAAGAGGCGTTTTCATGCGGACATGTGTGGAATAATTCACCCATATCACACGTGTGGACCTCCATCTCAAGAGGAACGATTCAACCTAAAATCATCAAATATTTATAAACAACCACATTGTGCCTCGAGTTGTGTGCAGATGGGAGATGATATTTTAAAACAACCAAATGGGTTTTTCTAGAACCTAGCCATCTTGAAAACTGGGAAACGGGTTGGAAAAATCATCTACTAGCTAGAAGATACGAAGGGTTCTTTGAGGCCAATTTGCCTAAATTGCCAATTTTTCAAAAATTCTAGGATCATGCCCAGATTTGTGGAAAATGCATTTCCTTGATTAGCTAATGGTTGTAATCGACCTCCATTGATGGAAAATGGTTGTGATTTTATTGTTCATGGATTGGTTTTTCTAGAGCCAAATTTGTAATGTAAAAAATATATAAATTGAGTTATGGATCTAAGCTAAGGGGAGGAATTGTTATGCTGCAGATTGGATTTCTGAACATATTATCTTTGTAAACTTGTTGAAGAATTAATATGAAATTAAGTTCATTGAATCCATGTGTTCTTTAAATTTTATTATTCTGTGAGTTTCCTCTAATATTCCCCATTGTCATCGGTAAGGGCCCACCGGTCCAACTTGGAAAGTTTACTGTAATTGCAACATGGATCTAATTTCTGTAAGTATGTCTGTAGCGTTATTCTGTACATATTAGTTGTGAATAGAAATGTTTGATGTAAGTAAGTTGTGAGTTACAATATAATCTAAGTGTGGATGCATCAAAATATGTGAACAATAATCTAGTGGTAGCTTTATAAACATTTATAATTTTTGTGTGTGAACATTTATGATTTTTGTGTGTGATCATTTATTTCTGAATTGTGTCCTTTTAATCTCAGTTTTTATCTTGCAAAGTGTGGCAGTACAGGAATAGTTTGAGAGTCCATCCTTCGCATTACAGGATCTAACAAATGGAACATCTCATTAAACCTCTATTTCCTATGTAGAAATAAAGTAACCTTTTAGAATTACCAGGTTGCATTGAATTTCCTTTTTGATTTGAAGAGTGTGCAGAACTAGACAACTTGTAAGTTGATATTGCAATAAGTGATTATAGGAGTAAGATAATAATCCATCTTTCACCTTCATGAGTGAGTAAATGGACAATCATGTTGCATGTAAGAGAGCCTTTAGAGTGCATGTTAGCTAGAGTCTTTTCTTTGTATTTTGTTCTTTAATTTTTGTGCTATGTGTAAAACATAGATTAAGGATTGCAAAATAGAGTGTGTGTTTTGAAGTGTTATTAATTCTTTCTATACTCATCATACATAGATAAACCACTTTTTTTTGGAACATATAGTGTAAAAACTATGTTGATTACGAATCTCGACTGATAATTTATGTTTGGTAATATATTATGCATATAATGGCACCAACAGTTGCATAGCTTACTGTTTTGTTTGAGTTAACAATCTTTATGATGAATATGTTAATTAACAAAGGTTATATTATTGCGCACTAAGGAAAGAAATATAGAACAACAAAGTTGGTCTTCTACTATTCTTACTATATTTCTTGGGCTGACCTAGGTTCAGGTCTACCATGGTTTCAAACAAAACCCCTTTAAAACTATCTTCCCCTCTGGTAAACCAGAAGGAAGCATAGTACATAGAGTGCACTGCACAGTCTCACCCGAGATAGTTCTATTGGTGGATGCAATGCTCATGTGCTTCCATCCTGGGAATGAGTGGGGATCTAGGATTAAAGTTTGTTATCTTCATTTGTTACTTTAACATTCAGCTTATATTGAATACCCTGTCTTATTATTCATGCATGTAAAATAGCAGATCTAGCTAGTCATCCACGCATTTGTCTAACATCTAATCATTGACAGTAAATGAAATACATAATATTCAATCACATAACACATGATCTACCGTGGTTCTCCCCTCCTGGTCTATGTCCACAAATATTTGGTTGCTCTACTATTTTATTATGGTGTTTCCAAAACTACAACGTCGTGCACATTACAACTCTTCAACATCCTGTCAATATATACAATGAGGCAAACTAGATCACACCAGGCTCCTCAGCCTATGATATAACCCTCAATATTTCCCATGTTTCCCTTCCTCAGCTCAACAAATTACAAAAAAAATCTGGTTTACATTCATTCTTGTCCTCTCTCATCAAACCTGATCATTAAGAAACAACAACTATTGCACCATGTTCCAAAAAAACCCTTGACCTAGACCTCCTAGGTACCTACTTATACATGTTTTTGGGTTACCAACCATTACATATTCTTAACAAAACCCTAAACCTATCATGGCTAGGTATTCTTGCATGCATGCCTTACATTCTTTTCTCTTCTACATGCATGCCTATCATGCATGTGCTGCTTTTCCTGCATGCACGTCTACTTTACATGTGATGTTTTTCCTGCATGCGTGTCTATCTTACACGTGATGCTTTTCCTAAAAATTGAGCCTATTCCCAACATGCCCCCAACACTAACATCATGACTTGTACTGAGTCACTACCTAACTCTGGTGTCTTTCACTTCTTGTGCCAACGTGTCATACATTTCGGTCATTCTCTAGCACTGCGCTTGAGCCTGGCTGCTCCTTTCGTTCATATCTTCCACAAGATGCATGGTGATTGGTTTTTGTAGAAACTCTCCTCCTTCCACTGCGATGCACTCTACACTCAATTTTGCTGCGTTGATATCAACGACCAGTTGTTCTGCCTTTTATTGCAGGGGATCCAACTGAGACTGTCACGTCATCTTTTGTGATTATACTGCCTTTTCCTCTGCTTGTAAGGTTTTCATGTCTGTGACAACTTTGATTATTTCTGGCATTCGCATCATTCTTTGTAATTTTTTGATGTTTACCAAGGATGCATGTAGTTTTTCATCCTTCCCTTGCAGCTCTTGTAAGATTCCATCCTCTAGAAGCTATGTCCATAGTTGGGTGCTCTTCTCTAGTATTTGTGTTAGTCTATGTATATTATACGTGATTCTCTCTGTATAAGCTATCATGTCCCACACCCTTTGCATTATGATTTATGGAGGAGTTGTGGGCACCGCGTGCTCCTCCAGCTCTTTGATCTAGTCCTTGTAGTGTTGCATCATATGCGTTATCTTCTGCATGTTCTCCTGCGATAACACTCTTTGTATTCCTTCGTTGTCCAGTATGGCTTGGAACACATCGTGGATCTAGTTTTTCATCTCATCCACCTTCTCCTACAACATCTTATTCTCTTTCCCTTCTTGGCTAAGTGCCTCCTTAAGTGAGGTGTTTTCTTCTTGCATCAACTATAAGTTTGTCGTGTCATATCTTGCTTGGGACTGAATTTTTTGTGGGACACTCACTTGGAATTTATAAATTGCTTTGGTTGGAATGTTGGACAGTGCCAAGTCCAGCATCTCAATCTCTCTCGGCGGCCTCTGCATTGTCTCTTCATCCATGAACAACAGATCAGGAGTAATCCTAAAATTTACACTCCCCTGTGTCGTGAATTGCATTTTCTCACCCACCGATACTCCTTCTTTCACTGGCGCTGTTGTTTTTTTTTGTTGTTTCTCTGTTTTGACCTTTAATTGATCTAGCACAGTTTTCACCTCTTGGATTTTCTCCAAAATTGAAGCTATGTAGTTCTCGATGTTCTCCCACATGTATGACAACTGATCCTCTATTGTCATCTCTATCAAACCCACGTTGTCTCTTGTCAATGATGTTTCCATGGGAATATCGTGGGCCTTGGTCTTCTTTCTGGAACCACTTGGTTGCTCCCATGTTCTCTTCCTTTGGGCCTCTAGTGGTTCAATTTCTTCTGGCATCTGTGTATCCCTCCCGATATCCCACCCTTATCCTTATTCCTTTGAAACTTCTTGTGTCTCCATCTAATTTTCCTTCGGGCACACTTGTTATGTTGTTTCTCTTGTTTTCCACTCTGTGCATGATGATCCCTGTGTAGAACCACATTGGGATGGCTTCTTCATTCTAGTTTTATTTTTTATGGGAGTTATGCCCCCTTCTTAGCCTTGTGCCATATTTTTCTTGGTGCTTTCTTAGCTTGTACCTTCCTACTGCACAGGGATTGTTCTATCATGTGTCCTTGTTCGTGCTCCTGGAACCATCTTTTGGATTGTTGTATCTCTCCACTCCTTGAGCCATTCATAGACCTCCATGTAGATGCACTGCATTGTTACACAGTAATTCAACTGCAAACACTCCTTAGATGGATCCCTCTTTACTTGTAGCCACATACTGTGGCATGATTCCTGAACGTTCGCTATCTGCCAAAACTCCTAGATAGTTTCTATGACAATCCTCCATACCTCCGCGACTCTATTTTGGATCTCTTTCAAGTATATTGTGAACATGTCACTATTAAGTTTCTTCTTTTTTGGATCAACTATACTGCGAAGGGATGTGTAGCGTGTTGCGCCACATTTTCTTGTCCTTTGTAGGAACAAAATGTATGTGAGTTCCTGCCACCCCATAAATGCAATGAGGATGAGTAACCATGAAGTGGAACTTAGAGCCCTAGTATTGTGCATCCTTGCAGTCTTCAAGGAACAAGTTTAGTACATAAGGGACCCAGCTCAACGAGCTCCCCTTTGTGCACTATGCTGCAGATGCTACTACTCCTGTGCACACTTCTTCTTTTCAACACTTGCACATTAATTTGCAACCAATAAATCTTGCTGCAAATTGTGTCGCAGGATCATTGATCTCGTTGATCATGATACCTCTATTACCCCTCTCTACGCCATATTTTTCTTTGATCTCATCTGAGATGTATTTCTCCTTAGTTTTGTCTTCTAGGTATTGTTCCAGCTTCTCCCCTTATGTGGGTAGCCCTGTAATCATTGCGATGAGGTCGACGTTGATAGGCATTGGCTTATCCATCCACAATATGCCTCTGTGCACCCTCGCTAACAATTGTTTGACACATTCGTTTATGTGTTTCTCGTGCCCAAAGTGTGGTATGTTTAATAAGTTCATGATGTTAGTGGTGTATAGTCCCAGGATCCACAACGCAGGCTCCAATAGTGGTGTGCTTGATGGGATTTCTCCCCTTCTTTCCAAGTATCTTTGTGTTGCCAAATATAGAAAATTTATGGCGTCAGAGACATCATGGTCAGAGTCTTTAAGGCTATCGACTCCTCCTACCATGTTATGATCGACCTTCACTCCCTTGGGAATTTTTGGCATCACTATGGCCAATTCTTCCTTTACGTGTTGTATGCACTATGCACTACTCTCTTATCGCACCTTATTATTCCCTTATGGGGATGATACCTCACCCTATGGTACGACCTCTTTCTCCGTTCCATCCTTTGGTTCTGGCTCTAGGCCCTGCGACATGGAACCCATGGATCTTTTTCCATGGATGCATCAAATTCCATCCGTTCAACATCCTCTTCCAGTTGCTCGAGCTCCTATGCGGGTTCCTGCTTGTACTTCGGTGTGTATATTTCATCCACATCCACCACTATAGGCATCTTGCTTTTTCTCATTTGTGGCACACGAGTACTACTTCATGTTTTTCATTCAGTTCTTCTCGACGTTCCAACCCTTAGTGGTGACATGGGGAGGAAATATGAACTAAAGGATTCCAAATCGAAAAATGGTAGTGCAAATTCGCACTATGTCGGTCTTCCTCTTGGATATGTGTTATTCTCCTTAGAAAATAATACAATGAGTTTCTTTCCCCCCTTTTTTCGATTTTATAGCAGGACGAACAAGTGACAAATGTGTCGCACTAACAGTTTTCACTTTTTCACTTTTTTTTTGTGTTTTGCATTGTACCTTTATACTTGTTAAATTCTCTTCTCCGCGTAGTGTTTTCAAACCGTGTTTTTCTTGCAGCACACTATTCTGTTCTATCGTTATATTCTGTCAATACCCTCCATGTGTGCTGATCTGTTTTTATTTTTATCCCCTTTTTATTGTTTATTGATTTCCTTCTTTTTCTTCTTTTTATTTATTTTTTCTCATTTTCTCTCCCTTACTTATACAATAATACACTATATACATATCTTCTTACTACGCGGTAACTTTCTAGGTGCTAGGAGGTTGACTATCCCTATACAGTTTCAGTTTATTCCCATTGATCATTCCTTTGATTTTTGTACCTCCTAAATCTTTCAACTATGTAGCTCCCCCCTCTGTGACAATCTTCACTTCATATGGTCCCAACCAATGCATTCTAAATTTTCCTAGATGCTGAAGAAATTTATTATCATACACCAAGACTAGGTCTCCCTCCTTGAAACTCTTCCTTTTAATATGTTTGTCATGCCAAGATTTTTCCCTTGCTTTATGTACTTCTTGGTGAAATCCTCCTAGAATCCTATCTTCTTCCATATCCGTCAGCTGACTTATCCTTTCTTGTAATGTGCCTTGTTCTATCATGTTGGTGATTGTTGCTATCCACAGACTAGGTACCGAAAATTCTTATGGCACCATTGCTTCTTGTCCATACACCAACTTGAATGGTGTATGTCCTATCAACTTGTTGCATGTAGTTTTGTATTCCCATAATATTGTTGGTATATTCAAATCCCAATCATCCCTGTTGACATTGCAGATCTTTGTCAAAGCATTCTCTAGGATCTCATCAAAGGCTTCCACTATTCCATTTCCTTGAGGGTAATATGGTGTACTCTTTTGATAATAGACTTCAAACTCCTCAATCATATCCTTGATATTAATATTGATGAAGTGAGTTCCTTGGTCACTCATAAAAAATCCTTGGGCATCCAAATATAGTGATCACTTACCCAAGCAAGAAGTGTTATGTTGTCTCTGTGCTACAATATTTTACTAGTGCTGCTTATTCCCATCTCGTTAAGTACTCTATTGCAGTAATGATATACCTTGCTCCTGTCCTCTTTGATGGTGGATTAATTGGTCCCATAAATTCTATTTCGCATTTGTCAAATACTTGCAAGGTTACTTGTGGTCTTAGGGGCGTCTCATCCCATCTATTAGGTTTTCCAACCCTATGGTATACATCACATATATGGCAGTAGTCCTTTGCATCTCTATGAATGGTTGGCCACCACAGTCCTGCACACAATACCTTCTTCATGGTAGATTTTCATTCATAATGTCCTCTAGCTATTCCCTCATGAGCCTCTGCTAAAATCATATGCCTTTCATGTTATAGTACACATCTTCTCAAGATGTTGTCTGCACACATCTTGTATAAGTGTCTTTCAATCAATTGATAGTCTGTAGCTCTGACTACCAGATTTTTCTTCTGCGCATTGTTGAATTCTTGTGGCC
>SNQJ01S0080630.1:0-18251 GCA_010110895.2 Picea sitchensis | reverse complement strand
TTGGACGACACAAGAGCATCGAAGAGGAGTGAGGAACAACAGAGATTTAAGGAGAGTATTCATAAGGTATGTCCACTATCCATTTCTCTTAGTCCATTCAATATTCTAGATCTAGGGAAAGAGTAGTATTTTGTCTTGCTTTGTTCTAGATCCAGGTGGATCTAGGGAGATTGGTCTGTGTCCGCACTCACGAATTTATCCTGAAACAGCTACTAGTCCAATCCTCTCTAGGATTTCAAATGGACCACAATATCTGGCTGTAAACTTGGAACAATTTCCCAACTTCAGGTAACTTATGTTGGCCTTCACTTTCAATAAAACATGATCACCCACTTTAAATTCCCTGTGAGTTATTCCCTTGTCAGCATAGATTTTATTCCTATCTTTGGCAGCCTTTAAATTTTGTTTAATCTTCAACATTTTCTCTTCCATTTCTCTGAGCAACTCTGGCCCAATCACTGCTCTGTCAGCTGGGTTGTCCCAACTTACTCGGGTGTTGCACTTTCTTCCACAAAGTGCCTCAAATGGGCTCATCTTCAGTGATGCTTGATAACCATTGTTTAAGGAAAATTCTACCAAGTGTAGATAATCTTCCCATTTAGATGGATTGTCGATCACATACATCCTTATCATATCCTCTACCACCTAGTTCACTCTTTCTATTTTCCCATCAGACTCGGGATGATAAGTCGTGCTGAAGTTTAGATTTGTTCTGAACCCTTTGAATAACCCCTTCCAAAACTTTGACGTAAAATTTGGGTCTCTTTCAGACAAAATTGTCTTGGATATGCCATGCAAGCATGCTACTTCCCTCATATAAATATTAACAACATTGGTTTCCTTATGAATAAGCTTGTCCACCACCACCATTATAGCATCATGTTGCTTGCTTGTTCTGACAAATTTGGTGATGAAATCCATTGTCACCACTTCGCACTTCCACTCAGAAATGGGTAATGGCTGCAGCAACCCAGCTGGGTTTCTATGCTCATCCTTGACCCTTTGAAACTCCAATCATTTAGCGATGTATTTAGCAATTTCCCTCTTCATGCATGGCCAATAATAGTGGCTCTTGACTGTTGAAATTGTTTTCTGATATGTTGGGTGTCCAACATAAGGTACATTATGCATTTATTTTAAAATCATACTACTCAATTCAGGAGAATTGGGTACATAAACTATGTTCCTATACAAGAGAATTCCATCAATTCCCAATTCATAATCTTCAACCTTCTGCTGCATTTTACCTTGCTGCAATTTTGTTACCAATTCCTTGTACTACAAATCTACTTTTGTTGCCTCAATTTTTTTTCCTTTGAGATCAATTTGACACATGATAATGGTTTTAGCATGCAGTTCATGCAATCTCCTACTAAGTGCATCAACCAATTTGTTTTCCTTTCCTTTGATGTGCTTAATATCAAAGTCATACTCACAGAGGAGTTCCAGCCATCTGCTCTTCCTAGCATTCAAAGTTGGATGGTCAAACAAATATTTCAGACCATTATGGTCTGTCCTCAGCTAAAACCTCTTTCCCATGAGGTAGTGCCTCCACTTATTCAAGGTGTGTACTATGGCTTCCAACTCCAAATCATGAGCATCATATAGTCTTTCATGCTCTTTCAATTTTATGGATTCAAAACATATCACAAATCCATTCCGACTGAGGAATCCAACAAGTTCTTCTTTGCATGCATCTGTGAAAACCATGAAATCTTCATTTGGATAAAAAAATCCTCAGAATTGGAGCATTGGTTAACAACTTCTTCAATTGCTGGAAGATATTTTCACATTCTATTTTCCATTGAAACTTTACCCCCTTCCTTTGCAAGGAAGTGATTAGGTGAGCAATTCTTGAAAACCCCGCAATGAACCTTTTGTAGTAGCCATCTAGACCCATGAAGGATCTAACTTTTGTCACATTCTTAGGTGTTTTCCACCCTTTAATGGCCTCGATATTTTCAAGGTCCACTGCTATCCCTTCTTTGGATATGATATGCCCCAAATATTGAATTTTGTTTTGATAAAATTAGCACTTGCTCAATTTGGCATACAACTAGTGCTATCTTAGCACTTGTAACACCATTCTCAAATGATGCTCATATTCTTCTTTTGACTTGGAATATACAAGGATGTCATCCAAAAATACAATGACAAACTTGTCTAAATATTCCTGAAAAACACCATTCATCAAACACATGAAAACATCTGGTGCATTTGATAACCCAAATGGCACCACTGTGAATTTGTAATGACCATACATTGTCCTAAAGGTGGTCTTGTTGTTGTATTTATATTTGATCCTTAATTGATGATATCCAAACCTGAGATCAATATTTGAGAATATCCTTTCATCTTTTAATTGATCAAAGAGATCATTGATCCTTGTACAGGGGTACTTGTTCTTTATAGTTACCTTGTTCAATTGTTTGAAATCAATGCACAATATCAATGTCCTATCTTTCTTCTTCACGAACAAGATTGGGGCATCGCAAGGTGACACACTTGGGCATATATACCCCTTATTTAGTAGCTCTTCAAGATGCATTTGAAACTCCTTTAGCTCTGGTGTACTCATTCTGTAGGGATTCTTTAATACTGGAGCTACCCTAGGTATCAAATTTATAGAGAAATCAATATCTCTCTTTGTCGGTAGTCCTGGTATCTCCTTGAACACATATTCAAAATATTTTAGGACTGCATGATCCTCCATATTTGGCACCTTATCCTTATATGCTTCCTCCATATGAGCTACAAATATTTGGTAGCCCTTCCTACAACACTTGTTCAACTACATTGTTGATATCTCCTGGATAGTAAATGCCCTAGGAATTTCTTGAACTGTTCTTAGGTTCCCTTCCTCATCCAGGAAAGTAAATGCATTTTTATGACAATCTAAGACAACATGGTATTGGTCCAACCAATCCATACCAATTAGACAGTCACATGAACCTAATGGAAGGATGTTCAAATCTGACTTGGTACTTAGACCATTCATGTTCACTGGACATGATTTAACTAGATCAACAAGTTTTTTCTTGGCTTCTGTAGCCATCTATACCAGCCAACAATTCTCATGCTTTTTTCTTGGAAAAAGAAGTATTTCCACAACTTTAGGATCTATGTAACTATGACTAGCTCCTGAATCTATCAAAATAGTAAAGGCATGGTTATTGATCATACCTTCTACTTCAATCATGTGTGATTGAAACTCTAATTCCTTGTTGTCTAGTGTTGCATAGATCATTGGTACACTTCTGCCCATGTCCTCCACTATTTATGATTGTTTTATATTGTGGACAACTCTCACTTTGTCACTTTTGTGAGGATAATCTCTATACTTATGGTTTCCTTTATAGCCCCAACAATGAATGGGTGTGTGCCTTGTCCGTTTCCCACCTACCTCATCCATTCTATGCTCTCTAAAATATGGATGTCCTTGAGGACCATTTATGAAAAATGGAGGCTTGTTCCTCTTCTACCTCTATTCCTTCTTAAAAAATTTCTTGTCCTCCCAAGCCTTCTAGAAAGTAGGATTTCCATTTTTCTGATCATACAAACACTTTTCTCTCCTTATGGTTTCTTCTAGAGTCTTGGGATCATCATATTGTATTTTATCACTGATGAAATATGGAATCCCACTTAAATATCTTTGAATCTTTATTGTCTCATCCTTGATGAAGGAGACATACTTCAACAATTTTAAAAATATCCTTTCATATTCATCAATGGTCATGCTGCCTAGTTTGAGTTCAAAGAACTCTTTCATATTTTGTCATAATACCTCTTCGTCAAGTATTTCTTCTCACAATTCTTTTAAATTCCTTACAAGCCACATTTTTCTCTCTGAGGTGCTGCACTTGCATAATATGATCCCACCACATGGATGCCTTTCCTTTTAGCTAATAGATATAAATTCTTCCCTTTGCATGAGAAGAATAGTTACGCAGTTGGAAATACCTCCTCATGCCTAACAACCATGTCTCGACATCTTTATCCTTCTTGTGCTCTCCATCAAAATTAGGAGGTTTTGTCTTGTTCATTTCTTCTTTCAAATCATCCACCCCGTACCTCCTATGATGATTCTTGACAAGGGATGGACTTGATCTGCTGTGTGATATCCTATGGGAATTCTTTTGGAAGTGATGGTGATGTCTTCTAACACTCCTTGATCTTCCTTTCTTTTCAAGGGTCATGTGGCTTTCTAATTTGCTAGAGCCACTCTCCTTATCCAACTTCTTTTCAATTTTGTCCATGCTTTACATAAAATTCATATTGAAGTCTTCTTGTTGTTCCTTATCCTTCATAAGCCTCTCATTATAAGCCGTGTGGCTTTGGACATATGTTTGCAATTTTATGATGGTCTCAACCATATTTATGTCTTCCTCCTTTCCTCCTCCATGTCCATTGGAGTTGGTTCCTTCCATACCCAACTGGACATTCAACCCTATGATTTCATATTCTTGACTATATGATATCTGTGTATCCTCCATAATTTTTCACTCTATGCAGACTCTGATATGACAACTATTGATTCTGCAAAAATGTGCAGCCAACAGAACTTTTCCAGGCTAACTGTTCTTAATAATTTCATGAAAACATGAACCATTCTGATTCATTAATATATATCAGACTTATTTTCTGTTGATTTCCTGAGAAATTGACTGTTCAAATCTGATTTATGGGTGAACAATTATCCTATATTGTTCAATACCTTTCCAATGCTTTATTCCATGCTCAATTCTGAGTTTTGAGCAGGATGTTATGGATACTTCAACAATTTTCCATTTCAGTGATGCAATCCTATACATGGATTTTTCTAACTTAGAGTCAAATTGGCTCTTGGATCCATACTGGATCCCTCCTTCAAGTTTACAAACCTTCCTTACTTATTTAGGTGTAGGTCTATGCAATGAAAAACTCCATAGGCTCCTTCTCTAATACCTTTTCCTACTCTTAAAACAAAATTTTGGGTGTTAGTCGCTTTCCTTCGTCCCCCAAATTCATGTGACTAGGGGCTATGAGCCATCACTAACAACTATGATCTTATCTTGTGATTTGGGTCTCTAAGGCTTCAAAGGATCTGCCTCCATTACAACACATTTTCCCTGAACGACGATTCTCCAAATACTCGGAGGACATACAGACCAACGGTCCTTATTTCTTGTTTAGATATATGGTGGATAAGAGCTCCAGGACTTTGAATTCACCAGTTTTCACAACTCCCAACTTTCAAATTCCCCGGAGCGTCAAATTGGAGAACTCACGAAGGACAGTGGATCGACGGTCCAGGGATTCTTAGCATCCAATCACCAAGATTTACTATGGAACTTCCAGATTTAGGGATTTCCTAAGAGTGTCTTCACATATCTCCCAGAGTGTCGAACTACCAGAGATCTTATCCTTCCTCCACATGTCATTCCCTGATCAACGGTCGAGATTAAATCTGTCCCTCTGAGATTTCTCGACTCAAGTAACTTGTAAGTCCATTCCTTCAGAGTACCACTCCTCCACACCACAAGATCTGGTGCCATGCGTCCTCCATGATCAATGGTCGATATGGACTCCAACCTTTAGGCCTTTTTGATGTCCTCGGCCCCAACTGTTTAAGCCTTGAATTATTCGGATGACAAGATATACTATCGTGTGTCCCCTCGATGAATGGTGAGGATTTACTCCACTCTTTGGAGCTTTAGGGGTTTCAAATTTATCTCGCTCCATAACTTCTAAACACAAAAGTGGAAAACCCATGGGGTCCACTTAGTACTTCACAACCAGTTGCTACATGGAATATTCCAAGAAGAAAACACGTGGCCCAATCTAACGGGTGAAACATGTCAAGTTCTAACTGCAAAATCAACCTTTCAAAAACACATAGCTCACTTACACATGACACACATATTGTATGTCCACATCACCCTAGGTGACATCACCAAGCCATGTCACTTTAAAATTTAGGGACTTCGCGACTCTGGGACTTTGGAGGTCCGAAAGCTCTTCCAACAAATTTTCCCTTAACATTGAACTCCCAACCTGCTTAACCTTCCGGGTCCCTTGAAGTACAACTGACACCAATCAAAGTGGTGACATGTGGCCCCACTATCGAGTGACACATATCAGGTCCCAATCGATACTAAGGGCCTGTCAAAAGTAAAAAAATGAGTGACACATGGCATACCTAGGTAGGTCCACGTCACCCTAGGTGACATCATAATGCCACATCATATTCGACACTTCTAAACTTCAGGAATTACCTATTTGCGACACTTTCTCAAAACTGTCGAACTTACAAATTGTCAATAGGTCCATGTTACTCAATGATTTCATCACATCACATCACTTTGGAAACCCGAGACTTCAACTATTCTTCTCATCGACAGGTTTTCCAAACTGTCGAATTGTCGACTGTCGAATAGGTCAATGCCATCCTCAATGCTTCAGAACTTAGAAAATTCGGTAGATTTCTTCTCATATTCTCACTTAAAAAACTATCAAATTGTCTACTATTGATGGTTGCTTCCCATATATTTAGGATTTCAGCGATTTCACTATTGAACACCCCACAACCCCCAAAGTTCCAAACTCCGAACATTGCTTAAGTTGAGGACACGGGTCTGTGGTAAATGGACGGTCCGGATTAGTTTCATACTTTGGGACTTCAACATTTTTCTCTGCTATAGTTTTAAAATGGCCGGAGGGGTAAGTTCAAAGGAATTATGTGCTTAATCACCATGCACCTTCTCCAGATATGACAACTATGGGGGATATGTCTTCTTCCACATACCACATCACATGGTTTATCAAAATGCTATACCTCTTGAGCTTCTAAACACAACCAAGGTGTTCCCTCAACACCCTCCTTACACTCTGTACATCAATTCCTTGTGGAATTTTGACTCCAAATTACACATTCATGGCCCATCCAGGTTCAGTGTGGAAACTATGGGCTCTAGTACCAAATTGTAATGTCCCCTAGCCACCGAGGCCGGGGACACACCACTACTTCAAAACCAAAATTCTTTGAAACTAATTGTAACACACCCTAGTCTTAAGCCACTAGGCTATGCATGCTCTGTTTGAGATCATAAACACACACACACACACACATATATAATGTAAATTTAAACAAATATAGACATTATGTTCATACATAGATTCAAGCATAAGTGACAATAAACACATGCATGCAACATATACAAGCAATTCTGATAACATTATAACACATGTACAAGATACACAACATACAATTAACCTAGAATTGGTACTTATCTTTTTATGAGAAGACCACCAACTGCGTGAAGACCTTCGATGAACCTCCCAACCTTAGACCATGCTACTCTAAGATATAAACAGTGGGTCACCCCCAAGCTAGGACTAAACTCCACCCAAGGTAAACAAACTCCTAGGCTAGGATGAGACTACAAAAAGATGCACAATGCAACAGGAAGGATTCCCTCCAAGGAGCCTACTTACGCCCACTACTCATATACTCGCATTCCCCACATGCCTATCCCACCCCGGGAATATATACCTTCACTATTCCATAGTCCATTGACTGCTCCACTTCCCTTCCAGGGCTTCAACAACAGACTGGATTAGGAATTCTTAGAGCTCTATAGTTGTTGTTGGACTCCCTCTAGGAGAAATCACTTCCCCCAACAATATCTCTCACCTGGAGAGAGTTTCTCATAGGCCTAAAAAACTACTTCTTCAACCATGGGCCTGACAACCTGCCTCTTCAAACCACAGTAGAAAAAATGGGTAAGGAAAGGCACTGCTCAACAATTATGGAGGTTCATGATGGCAGAGGGTTCAACAATGGCAAAAATTGGCTGACTTCATGCCTTCTTAGTCTGCGAGTGAATGGGGAAAAGAATGGCCAGAATTGTGAGTGAGCTCATGAGGAAATATCACAAGAATGGTGAGAATGGTGAGAATGGTGAGAGAGAACCCCCACAACGATGGAATTCCCCACATAAATCTATATGCATCCTGAATGACACTTGGCTCTCGAGGATCTCATTCCTTTCCACTTGGAGTTCGTTCCTCTCCCCAAAAGAACTTAGAATAACTAGGTTTATTTCCCAAACTTTAGTAATCTAGGAAATACATTATAATATTCTCTCAAGATTAGCCCCTTTTTCCTAGCCTCTCAGCCCCCTTTCCTTTCCCTTCCTAGTGGAGCTTAGTCCCCTATAACTCTTTCTTCGTGGTTGGTATACACGCAACGATGTGTTTTATTAATAATCTTTGTAATTACATCTACAAAAGTAGGCTCTCTGGCCTTAGCATATAGGCTCTCTAGCCAAAGTTGAATTGGGAGGCATATCGTATTGACAATTGCAAGTTTGTAAGAGGATTTCCTCCTCGGTGGTGAGGAGTACATCGCTTTCCACTGGGCTAGTTTTGCCACTTGGGTGAGAAAAAAAAAACCCTTAGTTTCCTTGTTAGGCCAGTAAGACAATACAAAAATTAGTTAGTTTATTAGTGGCTAAACTAAAGAGAAAACAAGAAAAAAACAACAAAATACTAAAACTGAACTAAGCATGTAAAAACTCAAATGGATGCATGAAAGAGACACAAGAAATAATTACCAATGGGACCGGTCTTCGAATTGATAAAACCTAGGAGAATTATGAAAACTTATGAGTCCCCTCTTCCCCCTTGGGAGGGCCCTTGAATACCCCAAATACAAATCTCTCTCTCTTATAAAAATGGAAATACAATGGTGAAGAATTGATGGTTGAACGTTTCAAATATCTCTAAGAGAATGATGGATTCTCCAAAACTAAATGAACAACATAACAATAATCAAAATTATTCTTTTTCTTTGCCTACCTTGGTCATGTATTTATAGGACCAATGCAATATTTTTCATAACTTGCTTGTTGTTATAGGAAAATCCCCTTGTAGATAGGTGAATACACCCTTGGACTCTAGACCCCTTGAATCTAACTAACACTAACATCCCTTTGAATCTCACTAACTAATCAGAAAGAGAAGGAGAAGGAAGAAAGTGTGATGCATCTTATTCCGATGTTTGTCCTCACTGCCTTCGATTTGAGATTGATCTTCAAACTCTTCAGCACCACTCGATACATGCAATGCAATGGACAAAAAAATACAAAGAACCTCTACTCAACTCTACAAGATTAAACTAATTAAATTCATTTATCAAGATTGAAAATCATATGCAACAATACACAATCTTGAAGGGAATAGGTCAAGTAATATTAATGAAAACTTTAAAGAGATACTTACAATATGTAGATGAAGTTGCAACAGCCTCTCCAAGTCCTCCTCGTCCAACCCTTAAATAATGTTCCCAATATCATAACCAAAATATTTCTCCCAAGATCATAAGTTTGATACCTAAAATCTCCTTCATGCCCCCTTCTCCATGGAAATCCCTCATTATATAGGAATTGGAGGCTTAACCACCATGGAGAGGATCACTAATCAGATCCACTAAAATGGGATCTCCAAGATATTTAGGGATAAAATATCTCTTAAGGATTTTAGGGAGGAAATATCTCTCAAGGATTTTAAGGAGGAAAGATTTCAACCATCCATGAGATCCTCAACCTCCCCTAAAAAATAGGAAACCAAATGTGAGGTGGATTCACACACTAAATTAATTTCCTTTTCATGAATATTAATAACAATTCACGTGCATGTAGTATTTTGACCTTCATATAATATATTTCTCCTCCACATTAACTAGGAATTGTGACATATGTTATTCCATGGTGTCAAGGTGTATGCGACACTTAGCAAGGTGCATATGACACTTTTACGACACTTGCGACACTCAGGGAAAGGTACCTAGGTGTGAAAAATTTATGTGTAACACAACACCAGTGGAAGTTCAAGCATGAAAAATAGTACACAGATAGTAGTACCACACAGAGAAGGTACAACACATTCAAAAATGGCAGGCGTAGACCCAATGATAAGATTACCATAGTTTCATGGGGATGGATTAGAAGACCCAGAGAAGCACTCATGTATGAGTGAATATAGGAAGTGAAAAGAGTCATTGATGAGGGAGAAAAAGTAGCATAACTAGCAATTACATTCCAAAACCGTGCGTTGGATTGGTATATGAATCTAGCAGTAAAAAATCCATAGGGTGCACTGAAAACAATAGCAGAGATCAAGAAGGCATTGATCATGGAGTTTCAGAGGCCAAAATTAGAGGATCAATTTATGAATGAGATGATTTAGGTTATACAAAAACTAGGAGAGTCTGTATGGGACATTGATAAGAATTTCAAGACATTGAAAGGTAAACTGAAGTATCCCATTTCTAACATGCAAAACAGACAATTTTTTATAAACTCTCTGTTAACACACTTCAAATATCCACTAAGACAATAGAAATTTCAAACCCAAGAAGAGGCACTCCAAGCACCGATTCAGTTAGAAGAGAATCAGTATAAGAATACAAATCCATCTATAAAGGAGCTTAAGGAAGACCTGAAGAATTTGACAATGCAATTAAATCAGAATAAAAGTAGGGAGAAAAGAGAAGTAATGTGGTGTACCCTGTGCAGATTAGAAAGAAACCACATAACAAGTGTCCGAAATTTGCACAGTACCTGGGAGTAGGAATGCCAAATCCATTTCCTACATGAGGGCCTTGGTGTGAAATATGCAATACACACAGGCATGATCCTTATCACTTCCCTATGATGCAAAAGTACAAGACAAAATCAAAGAGTACTTTGTATAACTTTTGTAAGTCAGTAGGACATGAAGAGAAAAAATATATAACTCTGGATATAATGATGGAAAGAACCTTAGATGCATACAGGATGCATGCTGAGTTGATGGAAGGATAGACCATACCACAGTTTGGAAATGCGCAACAATTTCAAGAAGTGCCACAGTTTCAACAAACCCTGCAATATAATCATGCACCACAATATCATCAACAGAACATGGATCCATAGGGGAACATAGGTGGATTCAGAGGTAGAGGAAGAGGAGGAATGGGCAGAGGAAGAGGGCCTATTATCTTCCATAATTGTCAGCAACAAGGACACTATTCTAGAGATTGTCTTCAACTAAAAACAACATGTATGTACTATCATGCAACAGATCATGTGATAGGAGAGTTCCGGAAGTTAATGACGAATATATAAGAGAATATAAATCTAAATAACCAGAATGTTCAGTAGATTGTTGCAGAAATAAGGGATCCCAGGAGGAACATCAATATAGTGAATTGAGGAGGAGTGAAGACAGGAGTAGATGCACAGGATCAGAAGAAGGAATCTCAGTGATGGATTCAAAAGAACCCTCAACCAAAGTAGCAGCTTGATGCAAAAAAGGAAAAGGAAACTTTCAAGGAAACAAAGAAGGATTTCCTGAAGGAGAATGAAGCATCCACATAAAACACTATGTCAAGGTATGATACTCCTATTTTTTATATGCCTAAGTCTTTGTATCATACTTACAAAGGAGAGAAAACATAAAAAGTAAGTAACTTAAAGAATTACATGGAATCCTGCTTTAAATTACTTAATGATAATGGAAATATCCAACAATACTGAAAGGGGGGGAGGTGAATTAGTATTTCCTACTTTTTCTTTTTATCTTCATCCATATTAAGAACACATATTAATTATTCAATTAAGAAATATATGATGAAAAAAAAACCCTTATGAACACAATATTTTATCGTGGAACCCAACAGGGAAAACCACCAACTCTTTTCTCATTAATAAAAAGTTCTTTTACAAAAATGTTTTCAAGCTACAACTTGATGGAGAGACATTCCCCAAGTTTCTTCAGCTACAACTGAAGTGATGCTGCCACACCTCATTTACTAGCTACAACTGGAAGGATGCACACACACCCTCATTCACTAGAAACAATTGGTAGGAGGCTTCAACCCCCTGTTTAGTCAGTCACAACTGACAAGGAAGCACCAACTCCCTTTGTTCACCAGTAACAACTGGTAGGAGGCTATGACCCCCTATTTAGTTAGCTACAACTGACAAGGAAGCACCAAGTCCCCTGCAGGCTCCAACCTACCCTTGCACCACCCAACCACCCTTAGTTTATAATGCAATTCATTCTCTTCTGTACTTCATTGATTTTGACTCATACAACCATTGTTGTATTTCTACTTGTCTGTTGCAACCTTTGCTTGTAGGGTCTTTTGTATCAAGTATTGGATTGCATAACTGACACTCTGTCTTCTTATGTTCTTGATCTTCAATAAGACATTGACTGGCACTTTAGAACAAACAATTCTTCATCCGGGACTCTGCTCCTATTCTTGATATTCTAATATGAACCGCAAAGACACCTTCTTCTCACCACTTTTTTTCGTTTATATAATATTCAAAATGGTGTGAAATTTAAAACATCGTGTCCCTTTATTTGAACTATTGTACATTTTCATTTAAAATGATAAACTAAACATTAATTAATATTAGTTTTCCTTTTTATTATTTATTCATATTTTCATGGTTTATTCTCTTTTAATCATGACTATGTATTGGTTCATTGTTGTCATGAGTTGATCACAGACATGGATCAACTCATTAGATCGTACTCTTGTTTCTGCTGCATTCTTGACTCACCAACATACCATATTTGATCATCACACCTCTTCGATTAACTTAATTATAATCATTTTTTTATCATTTTTACAGTGAAGGCTTTCCATAAATTGATCACTGTCATGGATCAATTTAATCCTTTAAATTTGATCCTGAACCTCTGTTAATTTTATAGAGACCAGATTCTATGGAGGCGCTTCCTTCAAGCCATTTCATATGACTGTTCCATACAGAGCCACTGGATTTATAGATTCCGTGAAGCCGCTTATAGTTTTAGATGATCGCGATTCATTCTTCTGAAGAGACGAACACCTGACGGGGTTTCGACACTTTGTCGTGCAAGTCTTCATGCCACCACTATTAAAACTCACGATCACCAAATCGCTGATTAGATCAGATGGTTCACGTCTATTTAGTGGTGATAGATCAACGGTTAAGTTTAGACCAAATCAATAGTCACGACTTGATCTCTGATGGGATGAACGACTGATGGAGTTTCGGTGTTTTTTTTCCCTTCGAGTCATCGTGACTCCAACATTACCAAAATCAAGATCACAAAATTTCCAAAATGATTGGATCACTGATATTTATTTTGCGAAGATGGATCTACATTCTACTTTAGACCTAGACTCATCCTTTCATTGCTGAATCCGACAACTATGACTTGATCACACGATGAGATGGATGGCTTTCAAGATTTCGGTGCTTTGGCCATCGAATATTCGAGACACTACTCCTTACAAAAATCCCAATTGCGATATCACCGATATGATCAGTCGATTCACATCTCTTCCATGGAAGAGATCAACGGTCCACCTTAAACCTTAATCCGATCCCTTCTTTCCTTAATCGAATGGTTGTGTCTTAATCAGGCATTGAGATGTATGGTTTTCGGGATTTTGGTGTTTTTCCTTCAAGTCTTTGTGACCTCCAACAATTCAACTCTCGATGACTGTAAATCACCTGATGCGTGTCCCTTTCATAGTTTTGGCATTCAGGACTTCTGGACACTAGAGTTTTTGCTTACAATGAAAAACTTTGAAGTGAGACTCCCAGGGGTGATGTAAATGCTTACGTCACTTGATGACGTGTCACAATCTTATTAGCTATCATGTGTCATTCATATACACGATATACGCATTCCTATAATGCCATATCAACTTGAAACTTGTCAATTTCTAAGTATGCCATGTTTCCTTAGCTGACGTGGTCTGCTGTGTCATTTTTCCTTGTTTCAATCGAACGACCCTACAACGTTTTCCATATCCGACGACCCATGATTTCTATCGCGATTTCGCATTTCTCTATTTTGGAAGATTTAAGCACTTCCATTCTTTGACTTTCCAGTCAGTGAAATGATGAACCTTTGACACATGTCCTCTGGCTCAATGACCAGGATTGTTTTGCAAATTTCGCGACTTTGAAATTGTCTCTTCACAATTTCCTTACATCACAAATTTCTAAATTCGTTGATCTTATGCCACATATTCTCCTTTCAACCAATGGTTAGGTGGTTCTATCGCAATTTTTCATTTCGGTATTTCAGAAAGCAGCATGCTCTTTCCTTCAACTCACAATCTCTAATTTCCCAAAATATAGTATTCCACTCTTGTCGGATCAACAACCCACGTCGCTCCTCCTTTTAGATTTGGATATAATGGTCCACACCACTCCTCCTCCTAAGCTTTGGAGTGTTGAATGAGTTCAATGCTTATCCTCCTTGCAACTATGATGGATCTAACCATTGTTGGTCCTCCATGCTCCGATTCGACGGTACGATTATCAATCTCACGGTCAACCTCTTGATTAGACGACTGCTAAGATTCTCACTCTGATCGGAATACCGTTGAGGCCTCTCACCATTTCTACGTATTGATCAACTGTTCATTCTTTTCACTAATCCCAATGACATTTCTACAATATGTTCTTCCTTCAGATCTTGATTATTGAATCATTGTTGATCCTATCGTGATCAACAATAGTCATGAATTTCCTCTCTATGCAATGTACTATTCCTTCTGAGCTTTGATCTTTTGACTATTCGCTTCCCTTGTTCGCTCTTTCGATCTATGCACACAATTTGACATCTTCTTCTGACTGATATACATGTTGACATCAATGAAAATCTCATATGATATACTTCATCATTACAGATCATCACTTCAATTGTTGACATCAATGACAATGTCATCTGATGTACTTCATCATTACAGATCATCACTTCGACTGTTGAGATCAATGACAATATTTCCAACAATATCCCCCTTTGTCATTGAGGGAAACAAACTAACTTCATATACAAAACTCCCCCTATGTTAATGATTTCCTTTTATGAAGTTTCTCTCCCCCTTTGACATCAATGGAAAAGGGTTTCTTCTCTTATGATCTATTAGTATGATTACTTTTCTGACCACTAGTAAAGATCTTGCATGTTAATGATCAGACTGAACTTGGGTAACTCTTCCTGTGGACACGTTCTTCCAGTCATAGCTAAATGAATACCCCTTTCAATATGCTCTCACTCTACTTCTGACTATTCTCCCCCTTTATTTTTGAAAAGGTAACTCTTCCTAACAAGATTTCTTCCCTATTAATTTACTGACTTCCTATCTCAGTTGATTGGCATTTTTTGTGTTTCATATGAGTATTCTTCTTGATACAAATGTTTGTAATGATCGAGTCTTTTCAAAACTTAATCTAATTAATTTCTTATTTAATACTTCCCCTGAACTTTTACGGACTGGTCTCCCCCTTTGTTTCTAAAAGGGTATCTTTTTCTACCAGGGTTTCTCCTCTTGTTATTAATGCAAGATGTCATGTACCTCATTTTGTACATAAAAATGATACTTGTGTGGATGTTGATGTTCTACTGGAACACTGCAAAATTGTAGCTCATCTTTATTCAAAAAACCCTTGGTTTTGTCCATCGATTCTCATCGATCTCTAACTAGGATACCAATTTGTTTTTATATCATCCATCTTGACATATGTACTCTCAACAATATTATGTAGCCTAAGATTGTAGCATATGTATTATTTATTGGTAGAAACATATCCATGAAGGATATCTTCATTAGATCTAGCATCACATTTTCAAAATTCTCATCACGCCTTTTGATGTAACCCTTACTTCCAAATACTTTGAAGTATTTTACCAAATGAGCTCTTCCAAAATAGGGTTCACAAATATTTTTACTACTGTTAATCCTGAGCTGACCTCTGTTCAATATGAATATTGATGTGCTTACAAATTCCCTCCAATATCAATACTAATTGATGGAATATCCATTAGATAATTAGCTTCATCTTCAGGGTCCTCATTGGGATAGGGACACTTGGATGAAAAATGACCAACTTTTCCAAAGTTAAAACATTTGTAAAGAGGTTTAACTTTGTACTTCCCTGATCCTTTCTGAAGTTTTCTAATGAAATTGGCTTCTTGCACATCAGATTCTTCATGATGGCTGAATTGAGGTTTTTTCTCTTGATTTATCTTTGTGTCAGATGATTTGAAATCTATTTCATCTTTTGTTGATTTATCATGCCCTGTTCTCATTTCATATGCTATAAATATTCCATGGAGTTTATCAACTGTGAGTGTATTTAGATCGGATCTATCTTTAATTGAAAAAAGATTTACATCATATCTCATAGGTAATGACCTTAAGATTTTGTGCACAATGGGTTTATCTGTAACTTATTTTTGTTGTTCTAGGATTGAATATTCATCATCAATGTCATCATTGTGTGCACCAGAAGATTCTTTATCCTTGTTTTGAGAATATTCCTTATTAGAAGTTGTATCCCCCAAACTCTTGTTATTAACTTCATCAATTTCAGGAGCAATATTTTCCTCATCTTTCTTATTTGGTACTTGGGATTTTATTTTCCATATCTTCTTATTTACTCTTGTTGTCATATTGTGTGAAGCATTTCTTATTAACTTTTTTCTTGAGTTCCAACAATTATAGGCTTTGTGACCATATTCAACACAACTATAGCATCTCATAGTGTAACAGTGCACAACAATATGTCCAACATGATTGCAGTTCCAACATCTTATATTGTTGTTGAACCTACCAATTTGTTTTCTTCCAGGATGCCTATAGTCCAAGGATTTATGACCATATTCATTACAAGAAAAAAAATAACCTTTAAAGACACTCTCATACCTTCTTTGATTCATCCATGAAGGTGTATCCCTTATGAACTTGATTTGAGGACTATGAATAGCTTCTGGATGTCTTCCATGATTAGATCTTCTAAATTTTGTAGTGTTGCTTTTATTTCTTGAATGTGTAGAAACTGAGTCATACCTTCTTTTACTTTTTGCAAATGAAGAAGTTGTTTCAGACCTGTCTTCATCCTTTACAACTGAAGGAACTGTGTCAGACCTGTTTTCACCTTTTACAAATGAAGGACCTGCATCATATTTCTTAGGGATACTGATATTTTCCTTATTATATACAAGGCCAGATTTGTCACTTGGTGATCTATGACTATCCAATATCTCATCCAAGGTCATGGAGTTGATAAAGAACTTGTTTTGGGTGTCTGACTTCTGAACCTTCTTTCTAAGATTCACAACTTATACTTCCATCTCATGACAAGATTCTTCCTTTTTGTCCAACTAGTTCCTGACTACCTCTTCTCTCCTTTTGGATTCTTCAAGTTGGATTTTAAGATTGACATAGTTTTCCCTTAGTTATTTTAGATCTGCAATGTTTTTTCTTGAGACATCATCTTCCTTATTTTCTTCTTTTGCTTGATTGATTTCATTTTCCAGTCTCTTGATCTCCTCTTCTTTCTCTTCTAACTGATTGTCCTACTCATATATTATGTTTTTACTATCCTTGGGCTTTTTATTTATTTCCAAGACATGATTTTGACTCTTTTCAAGAAATTCTTGAGTGTAGTCATGAAGATAGCTATAGTTTGATTCATTATGGTGATAGAGGTATTCAGAGAGACTCCAATCAACCTTTTCTTTGACCTTTGATAGCTTTTCTTCTTCTTCTTCCATGGGATAAATGCTAACAGAACATTTTGTTATTGTATTTGAATATTCTTCTCTACTTACAGGGAATAATTCAATATCAACATTATTGCAATTAGAATATTGTGGAGAGTCTTTACCTTTATTGATGGTCGAGTCCTCTCTTTTGATTTGATACATCTTCTTGGGAGGATGAGAAGATTATTTAGAGGTATCATCACTAGACATGTCATCTTCAATATCAATCTGAGTAATAGGGCCCGATCCTTTAATTATGTGTTCGTGGTCACATCCAAGGCCAGATTTGTTCAAGGAAAATCTTTGTAAACTGAGAACTTTATCAAGGGATTTAGTTCCTTTCTTGAATTTTTCAACAATCTTAAGTTGATGCTTTAGTTTTTTACACCCTTGCTTATATTTTCTCAGTTCATCCAAAGCACTTTCAAGCTCATCTTCTAGATTGACTTCTGCTTCAATGTCTGAGTATTTTTCAAAAGAATCTTCATTACTAGTATTGTTATAGACTTAACTTTGTTTTGATTGAAATGTTTCATTTGAATTCTCATCTGAGTAGAGGTCTTTTATCTTGTCCCAAATTTCCTTTGCAGAGTTACATTCACCTATATTTTCTTTGACATCATCAGGTAGTCCATCAAGGATTGTATTCATTACCATTGAGT
>SNQJ01S0080629.1:13165-39351 GCA_010110895.2 Picea sitchensis | reverse complement strand
TCATCCCTCTATCATCATCAACGTTACGTGCCCTTCAGGACGCACTAGGTGCTCCAAGGGTGCTACTCGCCTCACCCTTTCCCTTGTGCGATGTGCCCTTCAGGACCCACTACGTGCTCCAAGGGTGCCACTCACCACTCTCCATTTTTCTTGCGCGACGTGCCCTTCAGGATGCACAATGTGCTCCAAGGGTGCCACTTGCCTCTTGACTAATTTGGTAGACATCAATAACCCCTGGAGTCAACACTCCGCCAGGTGAACTTGTGGGAGACTAAGGGCCTCTAAGGAATAAGGCCCCCTCCTTATTGCACACCCCTTAGAATCATCATGAGAGACTATCGCAGTCTTCCCTCACGGCATTGTGGGTCCTCTCGAACTAGGTAATCGTTAACCTACAATTCAAGCCACGACGAGAGTGCTAGTAGGCTGTGGCAGTGCTGCTGTCCACACCTCTCCCTCAACATCTCTGGTAGTCGTGTGTGACCCCTTTACTCCATATGTGAGTCTGGTCGGTAAGCTATGGTCAGCCTGCATCTTCAACAATTCATGTCAGAACATATCCATATCATATCACCCAGTCAGATGCACTAATATCACTGTAAAAAAATCAAACCCCAATGGCACACTGCTTGACTCGATTGGGAGTCCAAGGGGTTCCATCGATGCATCTTCATTCTCAAGGTCCAAAACCCTGCACACTCAGTAAAACCAAGTCAATAGAACCTGTCTATGTCAATGTATCAAAACAACATGTCATCAACCCATAACGCCTCATAATCAAAATCTAGAGTTTTAATAGCATAAAAATCCGGATCACTTGCGAGCAAGTGTCCTCAAAGAATAAGTTTTCTCAGTGCTCCAGAGAGGGATGTTACATACACCCCCTCTTGGTCTAAAATTTGTCCCGAAGTTTCACATTATATATGCCGAAATAAAGTGTATCAAAGTATCATATGTGTATCTACCAAACAAAAATGAAAACCGCTGGCGCATATCATATGCGTCCTCCCAGGTCGCTGAGTGCGAACTATAATTGTCCCACTGGACCTTGACTTGATCTACCATTCGACGTCGTATCTATTGAACGTGATCATCCAATATGCGGATTGGCTCAGCCGTGAGCGCTCCCTCGTTTGATACCTGCAAGGAACTCATGTCAATAACATGTGTAGGATCACTAATATAATGTCTCAAAACAGATACATGAAAAACATCATGCATACACCTCAAAGAATCAGGCAAGGCTAGTCGATAGGCCATAGGCCCCTTTCTCTCCACAATCTCGAAAGGTCCCATGAACCTAGGAGAGAGTTTATCTCCCTTCCCAAACTTGATCGAACTCTTGTGCGATTTAACCCACAAGAAGACTTGATCACCGACCTCGTAACTACGGTCAGCACGACGTGCATCAGCGTAACTCTTATGTTGATCCTGCGCTTCTTTAATCCTTTGTATTATTGTTTGCATTTGCTCTTCCATTTCTTGGATCGATCTGGGTCCCACCAGGATCCTATCCTCAAGCCGATCCCAACTCAACGGCGTCTGGCACGGTCGCCTGTAAAGAAACTCAAAAGGCACCATCTTAATGGTTCTCTGGTAACTATTGTTGTAAGAAAAATCCACTAGTGGAAAGAATTCTTCCCAATGCTTTTGTTGGTCCATCACATACATGCGCAACATGTCCTCCAAGGTTTGTTTCATTCATTCGGTTTGTCCGTCAGTATCCGGGTGATATGAAGTACTAAAGTTAAGTTGGGTTTCCAAGGCCTCTTGGAAGCTCGTCCAAAATTGTCCAATAAATACCGATCCTCGATCGGATATAATCCTCTTAGGCATGCCATGCAGCCTCAAAATCTCACTGATGAAAACTCTAGCTATCTCAGGTGCCTGATACGTCGTACACACAGGAATAAAGTGAGCACTCTTTGTCAGAATGTCTACTAGTAAGAAAATCGAGTCATGTCTCCTTGCCGTCAATGGAAATCCAACAGTAAAATCCATCGAAATAACCTCCCATTTCAATTCTGGAATAGCATGTGGTTGCAGTAATATTGCTGGGTGTCTATGTTCAACCTTTACCTGCTGAGATTCTAGACATCTGGCCACATAGTTGACTATGTTTGCCTTCATTCCCTTCCAGAAGAATAAGGGTTTAAGGTCTTCCCTTATCTTCTTGACTCTCGAGTGAGCCATGTAAATTGATCTATGAGCCTCGCTCAAGATCAACATCCTCAACTCATCGTTCGACGGTATATAGATCTGATTTTTAAACCTCAATAACCCATCGCTATCAAAAGAAAATCCTTCAAATCGTGGTACCATCATTGTGTTTTGTTCAATAAAACCCTCGACCTCCTTGTACCAATCATCATCACGCTGTAAAGTTAGAGTCTTTTCACATAGATTCATCTGAAAAGGTAGCACTGAAAAGATTCGCGGTCTCTGACTCAATGTGTGTGCCACTCGGTTCACTGTTCCTTTTATGTAAGTAATCTCGAAGTCATACTCGCTAAGCAATTCCGAACAATGCTATTGTCGCGCGTTCAGGTCACTTTGCATAAATATGTGTTGTAGTCGACAATGGTCAGTGTTTAGTTCAAATTTTCATCCAACAAGGTAGTGTCTCCAAACCTTCATGGCATATACGATGGTTAATAACTCCAAATCTTGTGTCGCGTAGTTCTCCTCATGCCTTCTTAGTTTCCTTGAAATGTAAGCAATCACTCATCCATCTTGCATCAAGACTCCGCCTAAGACTTCCTTGGATGGGTTAGTGCATACTAAGAAATCTGCATCCATGTCAGGGACTTTTAGCATCGGTGATGTTGTCAACAACTCCTTGAGCCTCTAAAATGCTTCCGCGCATTTCTTGGTCCAAACAAATTTCTTGTTTTTCTTCTGCAATTCCGTGATCATATTTTCTATCTTCAAAAATCCCTCGATGAACCATCGATAGTATCCTGCTAAACCCATGAAGCTGCACACTTCCGAGACATTTGTAGGCACAGGCCATTCCATAATAGCCTCGACCTTGGCTGGATCCATGATGATGCCTTCGCCGGAGATGAAATTCCCTAAGTAGTGAATCTTCGATTGATAAAATGAGCATTTGGACAACTTCCCATACAATTTGTGCTCTCACAGACACTGTAGTACCAACCGTAAGTGCTTGTCATGCTCCTCTGTCATCCGAGAGCAGATCAAAATATCGTCAATGAATACTTGGACAAACTTCTCCAAGTACTCGCGGAACACCCCATTCATCAAACTCATAAATACACCTGGGGCGTTTGTCAGTCCAAACAGTAAAACAGTAAACTTGTAATGTCCAAACCTCATCTTAAAGGCGGTCTTAGGGACTTCATCCTCCTTGATCCATAACTGGTGATACCCTAATCACAAATCGATCTTGGAGAACACCATTGTGCCCTTCATTTGATCGAACAGATCATCAATTCTCAGCAATGGATACTGATTCTTGATCATGGCCTCATTCAGTTGATGGTAGTCAATGCAGAGCCTCCATGATCCATCCTTATTTTGTATGAAAATAGCAGGTGCACCTGACGGTGACAGACTAGGGCATATCAATCCCAGGTCCAGCAACTCCTTCAGTTTCATTTTCAACTCTTTTAACTCCGGGGTCGACATCCGATAAGGCATTCTTGCTATAGGTTTAGTCCTCGATTTTAGGTCTATGGTAAACTCCAATTCCCTTTCGGGCGACATCCCAGGTAACTCCTCCAGAAACACATCTGCAAACTCTCTCACCACCGAAAGGTGTTCTAAACTTTCCGGAACTCCCTTCTCGTTTAACGCAAGGATCGCATAAAGCTTGCACCCATTACACATGCTCTTCCGAAGTCGCAAGGAAGAGATGAACCTTAGGGAAAATCCCTAGTTCTGGCCTACAATCACCCATCTCTGTCCCTCATCATCGACCAAGCTCAATCGTTTTGTCTTACAGTTGAGTAACACCTCATGTGATTCCAGCCAGTCCATACTAATCATGACGTCATAAGATCCTAAGATTATGACGTACAGGTTGGCCCTAGTAACAAACTCTCCCAGGTTAAGGACACAGCCCGTAACCTTTCCTCGAACCTTCTGTTTGGCTCCCGAAGCCATCTATACAAAGATAAACTCATCTTGTTTGATTGCCTTTACCTTAATCCTTTTTAGCGCTGCACCAGAAATGAAACTCTCGGTAGCACCTAGATCTATCAAAATACAAAGGGGCTAGTCAGCGATGGTACCCCTCGTCTCGATCACAGTCGACTGATGCTCTACATGGTTGTTATTCATCGTGGCATGAATCCAATGGGCCCGAGGATGATTTTAAGGATGGAAATTTGTTTTAAAATGTAGAAACCTTGGCGAATATTACTAATCCTTCATATGCCAACTATAAAAGTTTGGTGATATTTTTGTAAAAATATTCAAATTTATAAGGATTTTATATAGTTTTTATAAAATTTTGGCAATTTTTAAGGTAAAATAATTTTATCCTATAGAATTTGTGCGAATCATTTTTAAAATAGTGAATCTCGTTTTTGGAAAAACCATGGAAAATTAGCCCATGAGCAAAATTTATCCCCTAAAATCATCGATGGATGGGCCTTGCCCATATATCCCATGGTAGTGGGTCCAGCTGATCCGGAATCTCTTTTCCTCTCCATAGGGAAGTCATGCTGGTAGTGTGGCTCCCCACACGTCCAACACCCCTTCTTCGGCCTAGTAGTCCTAGTACTCAAAGTAGAAGATGACGGCCCATTGGCCTGGAACCTTGGTCTATTTTGCTGAACATGCCTAAACTATTGCTACTATGGGTGACACTGCTAATAATGTTGTGTTCCCCGATAAGGTGTTCACTTCTGAGGCGTCAATCGTCAAGGTGTAGTGAAAGTGGATCCCCTATGGAAGCCACGATATCCCGGCGTATGTCTCGCTGGTGTCTGATGCTACTGTGCTCCAGATGAAATCTTCTCTGTTGGTCTCACTGGAGTCCTGGTCTGACCCCCACTGATAATCTCCTCCTCTACTATGAGGGCCTTCTGGATGGCATCATGCAAGGTTTGAGGCATCAAAATCCTAACCTTTGCACGCAGGCTGTCGTTAAGGCCGAACACGAACCTGTTGACCTTAAGTTTTTTAGTGTTAAGGTGCAGAGAATACCAGAGAAGCTCCATAAAATGGGCCTCGTACTCGAGCACAGTACAACCTCCCTATCGTAAGGAGTTGAACTCATTAAGTTGATGCTCAATGAATTCCTCTGAAAGGTACCTCTCTCGAAACTATTCCTCGAATAGTTCCCATGACACATCTTCGATGACCATGTTCAGTTGTGGTAGGAGTGTCTTCCACCATAGAAGAGTGCTCCCCTTCAGTTGGAAGACTGCCATGCAGACCTTCATGTTGGAGGTATAATCGTGAAATGCGAAGCACATCGCCATATTCTCCAACCATGCCTCGGCAGTTGAACCATCCGGGGAACCAAAGAACTCAGGAAATTTGACCTTCTCGAGTTCACAGTGAATGCTACTAGTACCGACCGGAGTGCACGATGGAACCTCAGCAGGTGATGGAGCCTTGGCCTTGTCTCTGTCCAAACAGATGATCAGAGCCTCGGACATGCGCTGAAAAGATCTCATCATTCTGACGACACCACCAACTTCTATCTACTCCTAATCGAGAACTTGCTCATCTCCCTAGGGGTTAGACCCCTCAGGAGAGGATGCTACTGGAGGCGTCGCACCTCCTCCCCTAGCACCCTGTCATCTACCTTTGCGACATCCTCTAACCATGATTAACTTCATGCACACAAGTCAACTCAATCATCAACAGTATAATCAATCATATCAATGAAAGTCATAGCGATCCCAAGTCGCAGGTTGAACCCGCTATGATACCACATGTAATGAACCTACAGTTTGGTCACGACAACATGCTTCACATAAACAATGCGAAAATGTTTTTTTTTTGTGTGTGTAGGAAAGTAAACACGACATTATACTTAACAACACAACATGACAACGAACACCACGCAAACAACTCACGTAAAAACATCATGACGACCTAAAAAGAATAAGAATGACTACCCGCCCGTCCTACACTGCAATAGTTAGGACCTCCAGGACACATAAGCAATGCTCAAGCCCAGGTTCCCATCGATTTTGACCATTTAAGGTCTCAGGGTTGGTGACTGTTCTGAGGAACCAGGAGGTGTCTACAGCCTGCCCAAGACAACAAGTCCAAGCCTACTAAGCTAAATGACAACATCATGATCATCCAGGTGAATCCATCATAAAAAGGACACATGTATCTTGAACTTTCACGGTGATCAAGAGCATTATCACATTCAAGTATTATAATATAATTTACAACCACCAAATACCTATCTAAATTAACAAGTCTGAGGTTGGCAATCTAGTCTTAGTTTTCCTTACAAAATTTAACATTTTTACCACCTAAATGAACAATTATGTATTAATCCACATCTCCTCCCAACTAGCTATTACTTGAACAATCACATTAACAATCTTAAAGTAATTTCACTCCCTAAATGGAATAAGGGATTCCTATGTTTATGTGCAAGTCAATATATTTTTCTTTACAATAGTACTTAGCATTTACGGACCTACTAGAAAACCAAAAAGGCAATAACTCAATATCGTAAGTCATTAAGGAGTTACCATTTTATTTTCTTATATTGATTTAATAAGAAATCAATTCGAAAAGTGAATCTAGCCCCTATCCCTTTTATATTAATTTATATAGATCTAAGAGATCATGAACCTTCCCTTCTTCTCAATAACAAGATATAACTGTTGATATTAAAATTTTACAAAACACTTGAAATTTTTCAATGATAGATCTAAGTAATTCATTATTTGGGACTTGGCAGAATAAATCAATTAAACATCTTATCATTTACTTAACACACTTACACATATATGATATAGTTTGATTGTATTAATGTTAAGTGTATGTTTTTTTGTTCTTAAAAGGTTATATGTTGAAAGTTAGAGTGGGGTAGAGTATGTATTTTTGGTACACGTTAACATTTTTTTTTTTGTAAAGAAGTCTCTTATACCTCAACCCAAAAAATTTCATAAATCAGTTTGGTATAAATACCATTGATGTCTGACTTAACTATGATGTTAAATAAATTATATTTGATACTATAAAATAACATCTAGTGTTTAAAATTGAAGAAGAATGAAATGAATCTACTCAAATTCCTGTAAACCATAATCGTCTCTATTCTAAATTTGGACAATTTTTACACATAATTCAATGATAGTTGTATAACGCTCAATCTAAATTTCCATAAAACTGTTATCATCAACATTGCGTCCATAAAATTTCCATAAAATTTCTACCATAATTATTGCTACCATAAAACTTGCCTTAAAACCTGCCACGAAAATTCTACCAGTAATGCCATAGACAGTTGATTCCCTGTCATCCGATATCACAATCTTAATACAGGAGCTGTTGCAGATACGTCCAGGTATCACATCGGTCATAGATTGTTGTCACACTTAAGTGGTTGTGTTACGTCATTTGGAAAATGGAATACAATCACAGTCAACCAGAAATAAAGGGAGTAGCTGGATGGGCACACAAGAAAGTCGTTACAAAGGAAATCGTGGGTATCACTATGTTTGATACCAGGAAAATCATTGTAATTAACAAAAACTTAAAATCATGGACCCCTCCCCTTCAACGAACATGCAACGGAATCGCAAGGAGCAACAACTCAACGCAAAAAGGAAAACACAGATAACTAAAATGCAGAGTTACATCAAACAAGTGCAGGGTTACACCATGGAGTTGGCGGAGTAAAACAAAAACAAACAAGATGAGACATAACTAGATTCGTAGGGTAAAAAAAAAGGGGTGAAGTAGATACTAAGGCATAACTTTAGATTGCTGCCAAGGATCTGCAACTATCCTTAAATGACTTACTATCCAAAATCCCTGGCTGGGTAAATTACATACCAAGTGGATTCAAAGCTAACTAGACTGTATTGATGCCCATCAACTGCAAAGACAAATGCTACCAAGGACCAGTGCAAGTATTTGGGAGTCAGTAATAAATCCACATGGATGAGTACATATAAATCTCTCAAACGCATAATAACCCATGATTTGCAATTCCAACAACAAAGCATAAAGTTTCTGTCTCAAAGTTAAAACACAGGCAGGAGGTCAATCGCCGACAATTATATCTATCATTTCTCAATCTGTCAGGATACCAAGCAAATGCAGACAGAGTCTATTAGAACGCTTTTCCAATTGGCAGGGATGTGGAAACTTAAGGATCGCCGACACAGCCTATCCTTATCAATAAAAGTCGATCTTGTTGTTCTCACAATAATTGTTGTCTTTAAAAAAAAACAATTTAATGACCAACAATAGCATAAATGAAATTGCAGGTAAAGTAAGAGTAAAGGAATAACTCCACCATTTGATGACTATCAACCTTGAATCTATCCAGGCAACAAACAAAAATAATCATTGAAATTACAAGGGTAAATTGTTTTCAAGGTAGGAAATATTGGAGAGGTAGAAATTTAGAAGATGCAGAGATGACAAACGCAAGTCCCTCAACACCAGAAGACACAATAACAAATAATCAGTCAAGGACTATGAAAGAGGTAGATGGCTATAGGTGCATCCTTTTCTCATCATCCTTTCACATAAAGGCAGGGCGTTGAGATCCATAGGTCTTTTAACGCTAAGGCGACAACTGTAGATAAGGCTCCTAGACGACTGCTCAGACATGGAATGGTGAGATATGGATGAAGGCTATCATCCATGAAGGTCTCAATCACACTCAGTAAGGTGGTCAAATAGGAAGGACAACGAAGGCCATGGTAGTCAACAACCAACTAGCTAAGCTAAGGAAGGTTCCAGTCACCAATTAAAAAAAACATCAATTTACTTTTCCATTAATTAAGCATATTCAAGCATAAGCCTAATACATTCTACCATACAAAAATGAAGAGCGTACCATTTCTTGTTCACCTGCTCTGAGTGTCGTCCGCACGCTCCCTGCAACTCCCGCTCCCTGACTGTTGAGACTTCACAGGTACCTCCCAGCCAATGCGAGGGCTACTCTTCTTCCCCCTTGGCCCGCCGAGCCGCAAACGGGCCACACACACTATCCAGAGATCTCGTCTAGCTCCCAGCTCACCTCGCAAGGCCAAGCTACTTCTCCTCTCTGAGCTGGGTATCCCCAACTCCCACAAGTAAATCAGTCAAGTCGATAATTCTGCAGCATAACATTACACAAACAAAAGATCCATTCCTCCTTATCCTCCCTCTCTTTTATAGAGTTTCGAAATTCCTTTCTTTCCTAAAATCTCATTTAACTAAATTTTTAAAAATGAATTCCCAAAAATTCCTCTCTGTACAAGTGTCCGTCATCCCCTACAATCCTCCATTAATTAATTTCTTTAATTAAGTAATTATCTTTATTTCCCTCACCCACCTAGAGTTACTCCTAGAATCACTCCTAGGTGTCCCCAAATTCCCTTACAGGTTTTAAAGGCTTTCCCTATTATGAAGTTGCTAATTCAGTTTAAAATTAGAAGGCTCTTAAATGTAGATTCTTTACTAAGTTGACTTCCCACTTTTTCCTTTAAGTTCCACTTTTTCCTTTTTATGTTTCCTCTTTTCCCTAGTTTCCTATTTTTTTGATTTCCCCTCTTTCCCATTTCACTTATAACTCAAAAAGGCAAGTGTGGAATTTAACCCCTTTTCCCTTTTATCATTAATTTAGTATCTTTTTAAATTATCAAAAGATAAAATAATTAATTCCCTCTGTATTTTATATCCACAGATTATATTTCTTATGAATAATCTAATTTCTTACTCCCTTCATGTTACAAAATTTTATGAAGACCATAATTATTACTTGAGTGATTTTTCTTTTAAATTTTATTATTTTATTTTATTTTATTTTATCTATTTATTTTTTTAATTATTATTTTTTTATAGGTAGACAAAATTTTACCCCTAGCGAAATTTTAGACTTAGAACTTAGATTTTGTACTGGGCGACATTTAATTAGGGAAATTGTTTTAAAATTTCTTAACATGTTATTTGTCTTAGGGCCATCTAGGTTCATCCCTTTATCATCATCAATGTGACGTGCCCTTCCGGATGCACTAGGTGCTCCAAGGGTGCCACTCGCCTCATTCGTTCCCTTGTTCAATGTGCCCTTCAGGACGCACTATGTGCTCCAAGGGTGCCACTCTCCACTCTCCATTTTTCTTGTGCGACGTGACCTTCAGGATGCACCACATGATCCAAGGGTTCCACTCACCTCTTGACTAATTTGGTAGACATCAATAAACCCTAGAATTAACACTCCGCCAGGTGAACTTGTAGGAGACTAAGGGCCTCTAAGGAATACGGCCCTCGCCTTATTGTGTGCCAGTTAGAATCATCGTGAGCGACTGTCACAGTCTTCCCTCATGACATCGTGGGTCCTCTCAAACTAGGTAATTGTTAACCTACAGATCGAGCCATGACAGGAGTGCTAGTAGGTTGTGGCAGGGTTGTTGTCCACACCTCTCCCTCAACATCTCTGGTAGTTGTGTGCGACCCCTTTACTCCATATGTGAGTTTGGTCGGCAAGCTATCCTCAGCCTGCATCATCAACAAGTCATGTCAGAACATATCCATATCATATCACCCAATCAGATGCACTAATATCACAGTAAAACAATCAAACCCCAATGGCACACTCCCTAACTTGATCCAGAGTCCAAGGGGTTCCATCGATGCCTCTACATCCTCAAGGTCCAAAAACCTGCACACTTAGTAAAACCGAGTCAATAGCACTTGTCTATGTCAATGCATTAAAACAACATGTCATCAACCCATAATGCCTCATAATCAAAATCAAGAGTTTTAATAGCATAAAAAACTGGATCACTTGCGAGCAAGTGTCCTCAAATAATAAGTTTTCTTAGTGCTCCAGAGCGGGATGTTACACTATCAATTGAGGACGATCCTCGATCACATAATCCAATTCTCTTTAATACATGCATGTCATGCAAGGATTCAAATAATATCTCGCTAAATGCTCTAGTTGATTGCAGTTATAATAAATTATCAATAATCTTACTCCTCATCCAAATCCTCCACATCCTTGACCTCTATCGAATCCTCCATGTCCACCCTATTTGAAACTATTAGAAAAATAGGATTGCAGAGCAATAAAATAAAACAAAATGTGGAACTAAAACAAAAAATATACACAATATAATAGAGACACAAATATATGTGGTTCACCAAGTGTGGGCTATGTCCACCAGAGAAATTACTAGGTCCTTATTTATTATTATCCATCAAAATTAAGGGATACAACCTACAACACACCTATTGTAACTTCCTCTTCTTTCTCTCACAATATCCTTTATCATAATATAATATTCACTATAATACAAATATGAAATACAATTCCCTCATAAAAGTGGGTTTCCTTCTTGGGAAAAAAAACCTAACATAACTTCTATTGTCATATATGTGACATTATAATGAATGGTCTACATTGACTACAAACTAGGAAGATAATCAGGCTACACAACCAAAAGAAACCTATCAGAGTGTTCTACTATGTAAATACTACTTATTCCATTGAATTTTATTCTTGAATTATGTATGCATTTGAATTTCTCTCTCTCAGTAAGTCTAATGCGTGACAAAATTTCTCATCATGTCCTATACATTTGCAAAAATTACAAAATAACTACCTCGATGTACCGTGGTACTTCTATAATAATGGGAAAGTAGTCGGATGATGTCCCCATGTATTACATGTCTCACAATACCTATTCCTCCTTCCAATGGGTTCATTTCTCCTGTGGCCATATACTACACAATTGTTGGACATTTTTCCTTTCGATGGCCTTTTGTCTTACATTTTATACACCAGACTTGTTCACGCAGTTCATTTCCCTTCATTATATATCACAATTGGATTTTTAGGGAAACCAACTATGACTATACATGTTCCATACATGTTCCATCTACTATAGGATATTATTCTAACTTCATGCTAATTTCCAACTCTTCTGAATGGGATGTGACCTTTTGTTGTGTCAACAAACAGTCAATGTGGGGCAATAGACCTGCAATAAACCATGCTCAATGTTTCTCTTTAGTAATAGGAAAGGTTAATAGACCCATTAGATATTTAAATCTCTGGTCGTAATCCCGCACTGTTTCATTCTACACTTTCTAATCAAATTCAACTCTAAAATATATTGTGATTTGGATTTCATCTTCTAGAATTCATTTAACAACACTTGTCCAATATCTTCTAAAGTTCTTGACTATCCAGCTGGCATAGTAGTATAATAATTCATATACCATAGCATTTCACAACCTTTAAACATTCTGGCTAGGTACACGATATTTTTTGCCTCGTCTTGGACATTTTTTCCACTCCATATCATGTCACACACAAACAAGTTCTTTTCAGGGTCCTCTAACCCTGCTCCCTAGAATTCAGGAATTATTAGTGTGTGTTCTATCCCTTCCATTGTATTTGGTGCCATACTTACCCTTGATGATTTCTAATGAATCTAATTTGATATGCTACTTCCACTATTCTAGCTATTGTTATGACTTCATCCACTAACTACAATCTATCTCGACAACATTATGGTATTTGCTCCAAATCTAAGTGACTCACATGAGGTCCTAGGTTCAACACAGATTTCGATCTGATATGGACTTCATTATTCTATTGGACTGTAATGAGGATCCTTTTTTTTTCTCTTTCCTTTCTTTGTACGGTGTGATATGAAATACTCCACATGGGTCTCTTTTCTCAAATAGTCTTTACTTCTCTTCTCTCTCAGCCACAGTCTCCTTCTTACTATATCTAAACATTTTCCCACAACGCAATACTCCAATATCTTCATCCAAGTTAGTATATACCTCTATTAGCATCCTTAGTCCATCCAATCCTTACTCATCCTTTCCACTCTCATACTATCCTCTAGTCGTCCCCCAATCCCCCTACATGTGTGGAGGTTCTTAGTAATCAAACTCCATGTTCATGACATTCTTGTTGCACAACAACATTTTTATCCAAGTAGAAAATGCACTAAAATATTGTCCTCACAGACACTTGAAAAATTCCCTCTATGTGACACTATAAGACCGTGTACAATCTATAGAAAATTATGTAATATAACCCTCCAATATACTATTCAACCAGAAATCAACTGCATGAGAAAAAATATTACTTACTATATTCATTTCTCTGATCAATTCCAAAGTCTATTTTCATGGAGCTTTAACTCGATATCTCCCAACGTTCTACAATAGACTTTCTAACCATTCAATCAAAATAATCAACAACTCACCAAAGCATATTTAATCAAGATATGTGAACACATACCTTTGCAACCACTATTCATCGTTGAGGCGTGGGTTTATATTCTTCTCTCTAGAAAAGTCTCATTGCTTCCTTTCTAGCCATTCAGTAATATCCTCTTTATTCCACCTCCAAAACATTCCCCTCAATTACAGTTCCATATTGTGGCAACAAAACCATTTTTTGGTGCACACTAGGAAGACCTAGGGTTAATAATCAAAATACCAACGAAACCTTAGACACCCTCCCTTTCGAAATCACATGTAGAGAAGGTGAAGTCTCACCCAAGGCATATAAAGGGGCTATAGGAACCAAGGTTTTGCACTGATGAGGGGAAGTGAGCAATTATTCATGGTCTTACTACCATTTACTCATGTGTACAATTTCCATTACTTAACAGTTACTTAATACTCAATATATTCTATGCGTGACATTCTCCCACATAACAACCATTCATTTACTAGATACTTAAGTTCATGACATTATAACCTAATATATGAACAATACATTCAGCATATATCATCATTGCACCATAACATTTAACATCATAAAATGCAAAGACAACACATCACAACACATAGGTTTAATTTGGTTCACCCAACTTGGGCTATGTCCACAATGGCTGGCTTATTTTATTATTCATTGATAATCTTCTTACAATTATGCATCGCACTACAAAATATGCAACAATAACATTACCCGAACCTGCCTATCCGTTCTACTGCAGTGTGAACCTACGTCCGAAAACATCAATGACAACATCCAAACACTTAGCCAAAAGATAATGTGCACTCCACCATAACCTCTCATTCTTTGAATCCCTAAAACTTCACACTTTATCCACCCAAAAACCACTTACATATTTCTGCATACAAAATAGGGCTAATCCCATTACAAAGTAGACAAAATTTCCAATGATCTATAACCATTTTCCTCCTTTTGTGGGTTTCTTCATCGTGCATACTTCTATCATGCACTTTCTTAAAGTACACTTTGACTCCATCTTCTAACTTCCTTTTATTATTTTACTTCTTCTGGCATAGATCCCAAAACTTATCCAAAATTCCTATCCAACACCATGCCATGTCATGCCTTACATTACCTTCACTTACCATGCCATGCCATACTGTGCATTTCCTCCACGTTCCATGCAATGCCTTTCCATGCCATGTGTTTCCATGCCTTTACTTTACATATCATGTACCTTTCCTTTCCATGCCATGACTTGCATTGCCATTTCATTCATTTTCTTTCCATTTCATTCCCTTCCATGCCTTTCCATTTAATTCCTTGCCTTTCCATGCCATCTCTTGCCTTTCCTTTCCATGCCATGCCTTGCCTTTCCAAGCCATGACTTGCCTTTACATTTCATGCCATGACATGCCTTGTATTTACTTGCCTTTATTTTCCATCCCATGCCATGCCTTCCCATGCCATGCCATGCCTTTCCTTTCCTTAAGGGTTTCAAGACAAGGTTAATTCAATAAGAATACAAGATAAGATACAATATATCCGCTTTGATAAAAAATATTAGTTAATACATTCAAGAAATAGCCATCAACAAATTAGAAAGATAACTTACTAGGTAAATCAATGATCATCCATGAATTTCTAACCAAAAAATCATCCACTTAACTTCAACAATATGGCAAGTTTCAACATGATTTACATCATCCATAAAATCATCCACTTAATTAATATGATTTACATAGAAGGGGATGTCACTAAATAGGTTTATGCTCCATCCTTATGGTGTAGTCTTATTATACTATTGATCAAAAATTTATTTTATATCGCATGGAAAACAACATAACTTCAAGGCCTTATTGATCCATGTCTTGCCTAAAAAATTGGACTATGCCTCATTGAGAAAAACTCTAGTGCCTGAGATCCTCTAAAAAATGGTTGTATAGGAAATGGAATGATAGTGGAGGGGCTCTAGTAGATAAAACCTAGTGCCCCAGATCTAATGTAACCAACGGTTCATCCCTCCAAGTCCCAATTTGATTTTTATCGTGAGTTGCAACTCACCTCCTAAATCCATTAAGGGACATGTCATCAATCTGGTCCAGGGGAATAAAATAAAAACCGAGAAGCATAACAAAGTTTTTTAATATTCCATGAGTCTGTTTGGCCAAGGCCCTCATGACCACACTATCCACAATCTCCCCACACAGTGTTCTTGAAAATCGACCTCTTGTTAAAAAATTACACTATTCCTCATTGAGAAAAATGCTAGTGTCGGAGATCCTTCAACAAATGGATTTTCGAGAAATGGAATGACAGTGGAGGGGAACCACTAGCTAAAACTTGGTTCCCTAGATCCAATACAACTGTCGGTTCTTCCATCCAAATATCGGTTTGAATTTTATCGCTAGTTGCAACTCACCTGCTTATGTCACTTAGGAACATGTTGACAATTTGGTCCAGGGGCATAAAATCCAAATCGAGCATCATAACAGAGTTTCATAAGCTCAGGCAATTTTGTTTGGCCAAGGCCCACATGAGCACGCTACCTACAATTTCTCGAAATAGTGTTCTTGAAAATCGACCTCTTGTTCTGAAATTGCACTATGCCTCATTGAGAAAAAACCGTAGTGTCAAAGATCCTCCAACAAACAGTTTTTTGGGCAACAAAATGACATTGTAGGGGTTTGCTAGAAAAAAAGGATCATAGAACAATAGATTAAAACAAATACGGAAATAAAATACATAAGATACACAATGCAATAGCGATAGATATATATGTGGGTCACCCAGTGTGGGCTACATCCACCAGAGAAATTCTCAGGTCCTTCCTTTTTATTATCCAACAAAATGAAGGGATACAACCTACAACACACCCATTGTAACTTCCTCTTATTTCTCTCACAATATCCTCTGTCATAATACAATATTCACAATAATACACAATCAAAATACAATTCCCTCATAAAATAGGGTTCCCTTCTAAGGAAAAAAATCCCTAACATAACTTCTATCGTCAGATCTATGACCTTATAATGAATGACATATATTGACTATAAATTTACAATATTTTACAAGGATTTTTTTTCCAAAATTGTGTGCCCCTTCTTGGAACCCCCTGGCGACAGTTCTAGGCCCCACAACCTACAGGGCCCCACAAGTTGAAAACTGGTGCCTTGGATGTAATGAAACTGACGGTTCATTCATTTGAGTCCCAGTCTGAGTTTTATCACGAGTTCCAACTTGCCTCCTAACGCCATTCAAGGACATGTCAAAAATTTGGTCTAGGGGCATAAAATAAAAAATGAGTATCATAATGGAGTTTTTAAATCTCTTTCACATCTATTTTCCAAGGAGAACATGAACACACTATTAATCGCCTGACATAATCTTCTTAAAATTGACCTCTTTTAAAAAATTGCACCATTCTTGATTGAGAAAAAAACTAGTGCCAATGATCTAAAACCAATTGTTGTTTTGGGCAACGAAATGATAGTGGAGGGGCATCACTAGCTAAAACCTGGTGCCCTAGATCTAGTGCAGCTAAGGGTTCATCCATTTGAGTCTTGGTTTGAGTTTTATCGTGAGTTATAACTCGTCTCCTCAAGGCATTTACGAAAATGTTAGCAATAGACCTAGGCCTAAACCATGACCATGACATTGAACATGACCTAGACCTATACCATTAAATAAACCATGAACTATAAAATTACTTAGACCATGGTAATATAAGGCATGAAAAGGCAAGGAACAACATAGAAATGTCTTGGTATAGGTTTAGGTCTAGGTATGGAATTGCAAGGAAAGGAAAAGCAAGGAAAGGAAAGGAAATCCAAGGAAGGACATGACAAGGCTAAGCAAAGCTAGACATGGAAAGGAAATGTCTAGGTCTAGGTCTAAGTATAGTTCTAGGTAAATCCTATCAATTATGATAATCCATTTTTCACAACCAGGAAGATACCTTAGATATATGAATAAAGAGAGCTTATGTTATGACATTGAAACTCTCATGCAAATATTTTTATCTAAGATGGATGGGATAACAATTTGTAGAATAACATGCTTAATGAATCATTTTATTGTAATTAAAATTGTTCATTTAGTAAAAGCATTATTTTTTAGGCAAAAAAGAGGTATGATACATGAATTCCATGGATTTTTTATTAAATTAAATTGATAACAAATCTCTCTAATGATGAAAATAAATGTATTTTTACAAAAAAATAGTTTTATGAATATAGTAATGAAAGTACCTTTTAGATGAATTTTGGTTAGCTAAGGAAATGCATGGAAAGCCATGAGATGGTAGGGAAAGGCATGGCATGAAATGGAAAGGAAAGAAAAGGCATGGCATGGAAAGGCAAGGCAATGCAAGGCATGGCAAGAAAAGGCATGGATTGTAAATGCAAGGCATGGCATGGCAAGGCAAGGCAAGGCATGCCATGGAAAGACAACGAATGGCATGGAAAGGAGAGGAAATACAAGGCATGACATGGCATGGGATGGAATGAAAAGGAATGGCTTGGAAAGGAAATCCATCACATGACAAGGAAAGGCAAGGCATGGCATGGAAAGGCAAGGCAAGCCATGGAAAAGAAAGGAATGAAATGGAAATGCATGGCATGGGATGGAATGGAAAAGCATCAAAAGTCAAGGAATGACATTGAAATGAATGGCATTGCATGGCATGGCATGGAATGACAAGGAAAGGAAAGGCATGTCAAGGAAATGCAATTCAAGGCATGGCATGGAAAGACAATGAATGCCATGGAAAGGAAAGGCATGGTGAGGGGAGGCATGGCATGGAAAGACAAGGCATGGCATGGAAAGGAAAGGAAATTCAAGGCATGGTATAGCATGGCATGGCATGGCATGGCATGGAAAGACAAGCCATGTCATGGAAAGGAAATGAATAAAAAGGAAAGGCATGGCATGGAATGGTCAGTCAATGACATGACAATGACATAGCATCGAAATGGCATGCATTGGTAGAGCTTGGAAAGGAATAGAAATGGAATGGAATGGAAATGGCATGGAAAGGAAAGGAAATGCATGGACTGACATGGAAATTGGAAGGCAAGGCATGCCATGACATGCCTTGGCAAGAAACAACATGGAAATGCATGGCATGGAAAGGAAAGGCATGGTAAGGCATAGCATGGAAAGGCAAGGCATGACATGGAATGGCATGGAGAGGCATGAAAAGGAACGACATGGTATGGCAAGGAAAGGCATGGAAAGACATTGCATGTAAAGGAAAGGCAAGGCATGAAATGGCATGGCATGGCATGGCGAGGAAAGACATGGATCAATAAGGCCATGAAGTTATGTTATTTTCCATGCAATCCAAAAGAAATTATGGATCAATAGTATAATGAGACTACACCATAATCATTAACATATTTACTCACATATGTTTCTATGTAAATCCTATTCATTATGATAATCTGTGTTTCACAACTATGAAGATACCTTAGATACATGTTTCAAAGTTTTTTCGATGATTTTATGGTTAGGAATTCATGAATGATCATTGATTTACCTAGTAAGTTCTCTTTCTAAGTCATTTATCGTTATTTCTTCAATGTATTAAATAAATGTTTTATGAAAATGGTGATATTACATGTTATCTTGTATTCTTCTTGAATTGACCTTGTCTTGAAACCCTCAAATTCATAATTAGATTAGGACTTACCCTCAATTTCCATCCTTGTTAGCTTGATGTCTAGGGTTTAATTGTCATATTTAACCATTATAATACACCTTCACACCTTTTATTACATTTCTGTCATAATTTTCATCACTTTAGGGCTTGATGTCTTGAATATTATAAGGTTGTGATGTGCCATCTTCCATTTCATTAAGAATTAGTGATATAAACCCTAGTTCATGCTTTCGTTTTCATCAACCTTTCATTGAATGATTACTTGTTTTAAGTGTTGTTATATTTCTGCTATTGAAACTTGTCATATTTTTTAAGTTAAACATCCTAATCGCATTTTTATAACATCTATAGTTTCCTTATTTATTTGTGGTCTTTGGGATTCCCATTGAGGTGTTTGAACTTAGTTAATATGATTTATTTGCTTGGAAATGCATGGAAATGGGATGACATGGCAATGGCCTGGCTTGGAAAGGCATAGAAATGGCATGGAATTGCATAGAAATGGCATGACAAAGGCATGGAAAGACATGGAAATGGTATGGGATGGCCTGTCATGGCCTGGCATGGAAATGGCATGGAATTGAAAGGAATAAAAATGGAATGGCTTGGAAAGTCATGTCAATGGCATGAAAATTCCAAGGCAAGGAATGGAAATGGCATGGCAATGGAATTCCATGGAATCTCTTGGAAAGGCATGGGAATGGCATGGAAATGACATGGCATGAAATGGAATGGAATCACAAGTCATGGAAATGGCATGGCAAGGAAATGCATGCAATGGCATGTCATGGAAAGTCAACGAATGCAATGGAATAGTTTGTAAAGGCATGGCATGTCACGGGATGGCAAGACATGGAAAGGAATCGAAAGGCATGGCATGGGAAGGAAAGACATGCAATAAAATGTCATGGCAAGGAAATGCATGACATGGCATGGTTTGGAAAGGTATCCCATGGCATGGCATGGCATGGCATGGTAAGGGAAGGCATGCCATGACATGACATGGAAAGTCTTGGAAATGCATGGCATGGAAAGGCAAGGCATGCAATGGCATGTCATGGCAAGGAAAGTTGTGGCATGGAAAGGCAAGGCATGCAATGACATGTCATGGAAAGGAAATCCATGGAATGTAAAGGCAAGGCATTTCGTGGCATGGAAAGGCATGGAAAGCCTTGTTATGGCATGCCATTGCATGCCTTTCTTTTCCATTCCATGCCTTGCCATGCCTTTCCTTGCCACACCATGCTTTGTGTTGACTTTCCATGCCATGTCGTGCCTTTCCATGACATGTCATTTCATGCCTTACCTTTCCATTCCATTCCTTTCCATGTCTTTCCATGGAATGGAATGGAAAGGCAAGGAATGGCATCACAAGCCAAGGCATGTAGTGGCATGTCATGGAAAAGCAAGGAATGTGATGACATAGCCTAGCAAGGCATGGCATGGAATGCAATGGAATGGCATGTCATGCAAAGGCAAGGCAAGGGAAGGAAAGGCTAGATAAGGCATTCCATTGCATGAAATAACAAGGAAAGGCATGGCAAGGCATGGAGAGGAAAGACATGGCATGGCATGGCTTGGCAAGGCATAGCATGGCCTGACATGACATGGCATGGAATGGAAAGGAAAATCATGGCATGGAATGGAATGGAAAAGCATGGCATGGAAAGGAAAGGCATGCAATGACATGGAATGGAATGGAATATCATGGCATGCAATGACATGGAATGGAATGGAATATCATGGCATGGAAAGTAAACGAAAGGCATGGAAGGACGAGGTATGGAATTGCAAGGAAAGGCATGACATGGAATCGAATGTGAAGACATGGAAAGGCATGGAATGTTAAGGCATGAAATGGAAAGGAATGGCATGCAATGGAATTGCATGACAAGGCATGGCATGGCTTGGAAAGACAAGGCGTGACATGGCATGGCATGGCATGGAAACTCAAGGAAAGGAAAGGAATTGCATGGCTTGACAAGGAATGCAAACTTTTTCACGTAGACTTAAAATGTCATAAACACCTCATTGGATGAAAAAAAACTTTGTGACATAAATTTAAGTCATATGTCCCTAGAAAAAATGTTTTTTATTTCTTGGGATGATAAATGTTTCTTTTTTTGTTATTCTTATTTCATTGCAATCCACATTTTGTTTTGACTTTTTCCTTGCATAATGTTATGGAAAGTTATATTTATTGTTGTCTAGGTTAAAATGGGAAGCTACATGAAAATACATGCAAGGAGGGATTAGTCTATTTTAGATCATAGTGGTGTTCTAGGGAATTGTAAATGTAACAATCTATATTTTAGCATTAGAAAGATAGAACTTTAGTTTTTACTTATCTTAGTGATTCATTTCTTAGTATTTGTTGGGTTTAGTTAGAATGATATAGAAATTTGATATGTACACATTTGGACCTATTTATGTGTTGCGGGAAATTATTTTTATTGTTATATGTTTATGATGATCATAGTTATGATATTTGTTTAAACATGCAAATTGAAATGTGGAACTTTGGAGCTTCCTAAAATACCCATATGTGAAGAATTTATTTCCTTTAGAATGAATGTTAAAACAATTTATGTAAGTCACATTTGTTTCCTCAAAATTTCTTTAGTGTACACTAATAGTTAAATGTGTTGTTAAATTTTACTAGTTTTGGGGTCTTTAATTCAAGTAGCGAGTATAATTTATAGAAAATTAATATATTTATGGTTCATGAACTTGATTTTATTTTTCATTTAGAAAAAAATAGTTATTAAAAGACCAATAATTGTCACTACTGACTAGAAAGTTTTAAAATTAATATATTTGTGATTCATGGACATAATCTTATAATTTTGTTTGCTTATGTGCATCCACTATGGATGGATGTGGTGGAAGAGGTGGTGGGGATGGGTGGCATGTGGGTGAATCCACTAATGATGCATGGAATAAGACAAATGTTATGGGTGGGCGACAATGGACCCCCACAGGCTATACAAGTGTTGATAACTTTGTTGAATTGGAATAAGCTAACCCAGATGCAGAGCCCAGGTGCCCAAGGAGTGAAATAGTACTATAAATAGTGAATATGTCTATAGTGTGCATACATATTAATAATATTAAACTATTAGTACCAAATAGTAATTTTTTTTTAAAATAAAGCCACAACAAATTTGAGTTCTAAACGATATTTAACTCTTAAAATGATACATGTGATGCAAGTGACTTGTCCATCCGAGATGGACATTCCCCAAAAACGTCTTGTCCCACATCCTGTAGAAACACAACATTAAAAATTTGAGGATGACATAAAATAAAGAAATGATTATGGTGAGTTGATCAAATGTGACACACATATGTGTATAGAATACACCCAATGAGCAGGTTGCCTCTACTGCTATATCAATGATGGATATAAGAACTGATGTAACCATGGGAGTATAGAGTATTCTATAAAGACATAACAAATTCAAAACAAAATACAATAAAATATCAACAAAAATACAAAGAATACAAAATAAATATATAATGATTAAGAGCATAGTGATGGTTGAGATACTGACCTCCTCCATGAAGTTATTTTTTCCACAAGCCTCCATAGTCAAATAGGAGGTTTTCCCACAACTGGAGCATCTATGAGGTTCACATGCATGATTACTATTTCTATGTGCCCTATCCTCACTAAAATATGCTATGTGGGGTGAAGCTCTGACCCCTCTATCAATGTCATCGACATGAACCTCATACCGAGATATTGAAACAAAGCTTCCATGTTGCACTAGGCTCTAGGTCAATGATGAAATAACTTGGTGTACCTATTGTAATATCTCTGCAAATGGAGGATTTTGGGCAAGGGGATCTCTCTTGGCATGCTCTCAGTCCCGTGCGGACCCTCGACCCATCCCCTGCAACTCACCCATGTCAAAGTAGTTGACATGCAAACCCAAAATAAATTCATCCCATAGTTTTCTCAACAAATATAAGGGCACATCCATCTTATTGAAGGGATTTTTATCAAATACCATATACCACCTATCCATCTATTTTTGACTAATCATTGGATGGATGCATCAGTCAATACAAATACATTTGTTCATAGGTAGTTCTTCTCCATTTCAAGGATCCGTAGAAATAGACAATAGGTGTTGTTTTGAAATACCCAAGTCTCTCACTTGGTTAATATCCAATCCAGTGTTGTATTACTCAAACATTTTTTCCTATACTCAGAAATAGAAGTCAATTCCCCTTGGGCACTTGCAATTGACCTCACAATGACATTCAAAGAAGTATCCAATGATGGCCTCCTTGGTTATCTCTTTCCCATTTTTTGTTATGAAAGTGTTCTTAATTTATCGAAACCCTCATCAATTTAAATGTTTAGATTGGGTGGCTATGATGAGTTGGGGTTTTTCTCTCCTTGGTCTGGTGGTTGGTGGTTTACATTATCAATTGGTTCCATTTTATAATATATGTTTCAATTTAATAAGGAAATTTAATAAGTGGACTTATGACTAAGGTATTAAAAAAAACAATGTCATTTTATCCCAACAAAATCATCAACATAATTTTGTGTAAAACAAAAAAAAACTATGTGTTATCTTTATAATAAACTTGAAAAAAATCTATAAAAGATTGTTGAATTGTTCAGAGATTTACAGTCAAGCATTAACTATGTGTAGTGAACCTTTCTAATGATTTTTCAATTCCTTTTGGATTTACATCCATAACCTATGACTATTTTTTTAGTATTTTTGCAAAGCCAAGAAAGGAAATAACAAAAAATCAACCATATTTTTCTTGTGATGGACGTGGTGGAAACATCTTGGGATTTTCTCATTCTTTGCCTGTCCTCTTTGCTTGTTCAATGTAGTAAATTCATGAGGCTCGGTGTGCAAATGAGCTCAAAATGCACCCACGGTCGTTAAAAAAATGGTACAACAGGATCACATGCACGTTCTTGCTAGGAATGCACACACGTTCTTAATAAAACATGCACGTTCCTGTTGACGAACCTACATGGAAATATTGTTGGAGGTTCAGGCCTTTCCAAACCTATAGAATTAAGAATGCATGTGTGTTCGTGAGAATGTGCATGTGTTCTTGTGAGTGTGTATTCCTGCTGACTCCCTTGACACTTTTTTGTCCACCAACATCATGCACTTACCCATATACTATGTTAATATTTTAGTTTTCCTATTTATATTCTTGGTTTACTACCCTTTCCTATATGTGTATGCTCTTTACCATGAACCCTCTGCGATCTCAACAAACCGAAGACAAAGAGGAAAGTGTTTTATGTCACGCATACGTTCTTTTGTGTATGGTTTATGTGATTTCAGAAAATCAGAAACAAAGTAAAAAACTTACAAAACTTAAAAATCCCCCCTCCTCCTTCATAACATTTTTTTATATATTTTGCACTAGATCACTTGGCTGAAAGTGATTCTATGGAATAAGAGGCATTTACTTCAACTATTTATTTTGATGAATTTATTTTTTGAAAAATTTGATGCAACTTTAGGTTATCAAATAACTTTATTACAAAGTGCATTTCACTAAAATTATGAAAATGAATCACTATAAAGTAACTTTATTGTTCCCTTTTAAGTTAATTTTCGCATGAAATTTTAATTTATAAAATAATTAATTGTAAAATTGTTTCTTAGTCATTTTATAAAAGTGGGTCACATCATGTAAGAGTAACACATTTGTAAAAGTGATCTTATAGACAAAATCAGAGAACTAAGAGAATCTTTTTTCAAGTAGTCAATGTCATTGTGCATCCATAGTGATGTAAGTCAAGCTCTATATTCCACGAGGCAATTTCATTACATTTTATGCATTTCTTAGAAATGACATAACTTTCACATAGGAAGTTTGTGTTCAATGTCATTTTTTTTAAATTGGGCATGTTTTCAAGGGATTTCCACTTGTATAGTTAGTTTTTTATTTTCAAACCATATTATCTAGATATTTTAATGTGTGTAGTCCAAGTAATGTTTTATTTAATAGTTCAGAATACTTCTTGTAGAAATCCCATATGGAAGATACATCACGAAGTATGACTTTACTAAATTTCCTTGGAAAAAGAAAATAACCCACATATACATCAAAGAAATCCAAACGGCATGATAAAAATGACAAATCACATGTATAAATTGGAATGTATGTTTTTAGTGATTTACTAGTTTCATCTTAAGGAGATGTAAAATCATATGATGCTTGGAAAAAACCTATATTTAGTAAATGCAATGGGATCTCATTCCACCATCTTGAAAACCAATACCAACTTCATAATACTTAATAGCTTAAAATAATAACTAATTAGAAGCACACGTCATATAAATTATAAATAGAATTATGGCATTAATAGTGTGTCATTATAGAGTTATTAATTTTATTTTATGACTTTTTTTTTTCCATGAAAAAATGACTCAATTTTATATTAAATATAAAATCGTTTTTACAAAATCGGAATTTCTGAGTGAGGAATTAAGCTGTCTTCCTACAACAGTAGCTCATTCCTTGATTACGGTGCAGGCGATGAGTAAAAAACTCGCCCCAAAATTCTCCGAATCGCCCCCTCCTCGAGCCAATTTGTAAACAGAGATAACGCTGTCAGGAAAAGAAACGTCCAATCACCTGCTGGAAGCTTATAATTGACAGACGGTTTGGCTGTAGATGGCCTCTGTGGATCAAAAAATGTCCAGAACAGTGGTAGGACTCTCGATCCCATTTTCACTGTGGTAGATCGAGAGTTTCCCAGCCAAACCGGCGAGAGCTCTGTTTGATAGCACATCAGCTACTTGATTAAATGATCTAGGGAAGTGCTGACAATTCAAGATTGTGAACCTTTTGGAAAGTTCCAGCGTCTTCATTTTCCAGCCCTCTACCTGAACCGAGTGGAGCTCTGTTTTTTTATTGATCCAGTCGATGATAGCGCTTGAATCACCACGAACCTGTAGATGAGTGATGGACCAAGAAGAGGCTAACAGTAGTGTAACCCAGAGACCCATTAGCTCAGCCTTGGTGTTAGTTCCCGAACCACAATTGAGAATCCATTTTGTAATCCTCGACCGATGAGTCCTGAAGAAACCCCCAGCCCCGCAGCAAAGTCCAGAAGACTGTGCAGCACCGTCAAAGCAAGCAAGGGTGAAA
>SNQJ01S0080629.1:0-13155 GCA_010110895.2 Picea sitchensis | reverse complement strand
CAGTAGCTCATTCCTTGATTACGGTGCAGGCGATGAGTAAAAAACTCGCCCCAAAATTCTCCGAATCGCCCCCTCCTCGAGCCAATTTGTAAACAGAGATAACGCTGTCAGGAAAAGAAACGTCCAATCACCTGCTGGAAGCTTATAATTGACAGACGGTTTGGCTGTAGATGGCCTCTGTGGATCAAAAAATGTCCAGAACAGTGGTAGGACTCTCGATCCCATTTTCACTGTGGTAGATCGAGAGTTTCCCAGCCAAACCGGCGAGAGCTCTGTTTGATAGCACATCAGCTACTTGATTAAATGATCTAGGGAAGTGCTGACAATTCAAGATTGTGAACCTTTTGGAAAGTTCCAGCGTCTTCATTTTCCAGCCCTCTACCTGAACCGAGTGGAGCTCTGTTTTTTTATTGATCCAGTCGATGATAGCGCTTGAATCACCACGAACCTGTAGATGAGTGATGGACCAAGAAGAGGCTAACAGTAGTGTAACCCAGAGACCCATTAGCTCAGCCTTGGTGTTAGTTCCCGAACCACAATTGAGAATCCATTTTGTAATCCTCGACCGATGAGTCCTGAAGAAACCCCCAGCCCCGCAGCAAAGTCCAGAAGACTGTGCAGCACCGTCAAAGCAAGCAAGGGTGAAACCCTCCGGCAATCTCAGGTCGATATCTTTAATAAGAACAGGTTTAACAGATGAAGGCTGCCAGCTGAAACAAGAGAGAACTCTGCTGATCACTGCTTTTGGGGATGGAGCCCGGTCTTCGAAAAGTGCAAAATTCCTTTCAATCCAAATGTTCCAGCAGACTTGGACAGCCAGGTTGTTCGGAAGGAGACGATCTTTAAGCCAATTTATGAAACAGTCAGTGACTGTTCTCCCGCTCCAGGTCGAGTGAAGATTCAGGTGAGTGAGCAAGAAGTGCCAAACCTCCCTCGAGAACTCACAGTGTATTAATAAGTGATGGATGTCTTCCTGAGCTTGACGGCAGAGGGGGCAGATTCCGGGCCCCTCCCAGCCTCTCCTACGAAGTGAGTCCCAAGTAAGGACTTTGTCTTGGCCGACAAGCCAGACAAACAATTTTAATTTTAGGGGAACCTTCCAGTTCCAGATCTGACGGAGCCAAGAGGAGATAGACTCAGGGTGAAAATGAGAAAAGAGAGCCACATAAATATTCTTTACCGTGAGGAGACCAGATCCATCCCCACCAGTCCACAGAAGAGAATCGGGATCAGCAGTGAGAGAGATGCCAGCGCTCTTGAGAGCAGTGGAGAAAAGATTCCAATCCGAGGCCCACTTACCATCAAGATTTAATTCGCTGCTCGATAACCAATTGTCCGGCCAAGAGGGATTAGCCGTCAAAGTTCTAACATGTGCAAGGTATAGGTAATTTGAGGAGCACAGCTTCAGGAGTAAATCAGAATGGAGGAGCGATTTTTCGTCAAGTCCCACCATCTGGTCACTTCCCAATCTGATATCTATTCTGGAGCCTGGCTTCCACCTGAGCCAGTGAAGGATGACTGGAGAGGAGGCGATCATTCCCTTCCAGAATGTGGAGGCCTGACTGAGTTGTAATGAAGGCTTACGCAGCCAGTCACAAAGTCTATTTGAGCCCAGATATTTTGCAGCTACAATCCGGTGCCAGATACTATCGTGATTCAAAGCCCTCCAAAGTGAGCTAGCCAGGAGGGCTGTATTAAAAAGTGGTAAATCCCTTAGTCCCCAGCCTCCATCTCTTTTTGGAGCAGTCAAAGACGCCCAGCTGCTAAGGTGAATTTTTTGTTTTTTACCATGGCCGTTCCAAAGAAAATTTGATGCAAGTCTCCGAAGAATGTTGAGGGTTTTTTTTGGGATTTTTGCCAAAGTCATCCAGAAAAACGCTAAGCTTTCCAGGACCGACTTAACCAGAATAAGTCGACCTCCAATAGAGAGCCATCTGTTACACCAGAAATCGATCTTCCGCTCAAAAAGAATAACCAGCTAGTGCCAATCTTCAGGGGAATACGCTCCTAATTTAAGCTGAAATCCAAGATATTTGAATCCCTCTCCCAACTCCAAAAAAGTGTATGGCAGCAAGGCTTTGAAGCCGATTAAATCAGGCTCCGAGATGCCCCAGTGGTAGACAGAAGATTTAGTAAAATTTATGGACAGTCCTGTAGCGGAGCAGAAAAGTAATAAAGCCTCCTGAATAACAGTCCACTCTAATAGGTTAGCTTTGGACATAAGAAGAACGTCATCTACGAACATTAGGTGGACAATTTTGATGAACTTAGTAACTTTAATCCCGGTGATCTTATGTTCAGTGAAGCTCTTTTTAAGTAGGAGACTAAGACTTTCCATGATTAAGATGAAAAGATAGGGGGAGAGTGGGCAACCCTGTCGGAGGCCCCTCTCACTGTTGAAAAATTTCGTGGCCTCACCATTGATAATAACTGCAAAATTGGGACTTGTAACGCAAGCTAGAATCCAGTTTGAAAGTTTTTCACCAAATCCCACAGCATGAAGAACTAGCCTTAAGAAGTCCCAGTCAACACAGTCAAATGCTTTTTTGAGATCCATCTTCAATATCAGCGCTTTGAATTTTTGTTGTTTGATACTGTGGATGCATTCGTGAGCAGCACCGATAGCATCCTGGATTCTCCTGCCCTTTAAGAATCCAAGTTGTTCCGTAGATAGGCTTCTTCCAAGGAAGGGCTTGATTCTATTGGAGATAACCTTTGAAATTAGCTTATAAACGAGGTTACACAGTGAAATGGGACGGTAGTCATTGAAGGAGAGCGGAAGTTTGTCTTTTGGAATTAGGACCAGAAATGTAGCATTTAGACTGCCAGTGATCTTACCTTTTTGCCGAGAATCCTCCACCATTTGGAGAAGATCCGCACCGACCAAATCGAAGAAGTGTATGAAAAATTCGGAGGTCCAGCCGTCCGGCCCCGGGCTTCGCTCTTTATTAAAGTGGACCAATATATCTTTAAGTTCTGTAAGTGTTACTGGCTTAAAGAGCTCTGAATTGTCCTCTGAAGTAATGAATTTAGGAAATAAGCTAGCCGTAGATGCTTTTTCAGAGAGGCAGTGTCCATTTGTAGATTTAAATTGGTGTTTAAAATGCTCCACGGCTTCAGCCATAATCGCCTGCTGTCCCCGAATTGGATCATCCCCTGCGCTGTTTATAGACCAAATATGCTTTTTACACCTGTTGTAGCTCGCCACCTGGTGGAAAAACTTTGTATTAGAGTCACCGAGTTTCAGCCACGTAGCCCGGCTACGCAATCTCCACGCCCTTTCCTCATCCCTCAGGATGGTCGCTCTGTCAATTTCTAAAGACTTAAGTCTCGCAGCCTCCTCCCCGGATAAGGAAGCCGTTGATGATAAAAGGATGAGATCAGTAATCTCTGCCTCCAATTGCAAAAGAAGAGCTTTCCCCGCTATTTTCTTTTCCAAATACCACGCTTTTGTTTTTGACTTTAGTGCTCTTAGCTTCCAGACCAGCCGCTTCTGTGGGTTGTCTTCGGCATTAAAACTATCATCATTCCAGACCCTGCGGACTATATCCGTGTACTCCTCGGAGAGTAACCGGTAATAGTTGAATTTGAATGGGGTCGCTCTATGCAAAGCTGGAGGCATAAGTTGCAGAACAATCGGAGCGTGGTCCGAGACATACGGGAACTCCACCCAAGACAAAGGAAAGGTCGAAGTGGACAGGAACGCCTCAGCTACAAGAAAACGATCCAATCTTTTCGATATAGCCTCCCGACCAGAGCGCCCGTTCCTCCAAGTCGGAGCTAGGTTTTGTGGTTTGACATCGATCAAATTATTTGCAGTGAAGAGATCGCTGTAAGTGGAATCTGTAGGGCCGAGCAGGGTGGTTCCACCCCACTGCTCGTCAGCTGAGAAGGTAATATTTAGATCCCCGCCAAGAACCAGATTTGGAAGCGTGAGTAGTCCACTAACAGCCAGTTTTTTCCAGAAAAGAGATCTGTTGGAACAGGGCCCATATACATTTAAGAAATTCACCTCCTGATCAGTAGCTAGGTAGCGTCCAGACAGCAGAATGCCACCCAACGTCATGAAGGGTCTCAAGTCGAAAAGCTCCGGGTCCCAGGCCACTAGCAGGCCACCGGAGTTGCCTAAGGAACTTGCAGCCGCAGAGACCCAAGATGGACAGAATCGATGAACAAAATCCCTAGATAGAACATCAGATGAGAGGGTCTCTTGGAGAAGGATGAGACTCGGCTTTGTTTTCTCCAGCAATCTTCGGAATGAAGCCGCCTTGAGGGGGCCTCCAATCCCTCGTATGTTTAAGGAGAGCACGACCATTATTTTGATCGTGCCAAGGCCTTCATCGCTCTAAGTGCCTGACCATCCTGTGTAGGAAGTGAAGTAGAAGAAGTCTGACTGTTCAGGAGCTCCTTTTTCTTCCTGGAGCTACGAGTCTGCAGAGGGGAGAGATCAGTGGCTAAGCCTCTCGACCAAGCAAAGGAAGCTTTTATTTGTTCCGGAGGAATAGCGGAAGAAGAACCCAGTTCAGTGGTTGGAGAAATTAGTACTTTGCCTCTGTACACAGGGAGCTGGGGAAGGTTTTTTAGAGGCAAATCGGGTGAATTCAAAGTATTCAAAGAGGTCAGCAGCGTCACTTCGTCCTCCTCAATCTGGCTGAAACCAGGAGGCGACTGAGGGAAAACAACAGGGTGAGAGCGGGAGGGCGCTGGTGCCAAGAGTTCTTCCAAAGGTGGATGAAGGGGCTCGGCTTCCAGGGAGGAGGGTTTCTCTGGCAGGGAGGAAAAAAGAGGCAATGAAGGAGGTAAACCATGAGTTAAGGAGCTTTGAAAAACTGTAGGAAGAGCGAGCTCGGCCGATGGCAGGGAGTCTATATCGATAGATGACGGGGAGAGCCAAGTAAAACTATCTGTGATCTTCTTTTCCTCTTCAGTGAGTGAAGAGTAAAGGGTGGGACAGAGTCGTCTCAGTTTAGAGCAATGGTCATCAGTAGTGGATAAAGGGTCAGGTCTGTCCAGGTGAGCCAGAGAAGGATCCGCTTCCATATAATCAGGGGGATTGAGGGAAATCTCGTCTTCTTCAGAGGAAAGAGTGGTCGACTTACCCGGACAAGAGCTGCGAAGATGTCCAGTCTCCCTGCAATGGTTACAACGGAAGGGGAGCCCCAGATAATCCAGCTTTTGAAGGTGTTTGCGCCCCCTCCATTCGATTTCCAGTGATTCTGACAATCCGGCAGTGATGTCAACTGCAACCAGTACTCTCCCCAAGCTTCTCCATGGACCCTTGAAAATCTCAGTATCCAGACCTATGAAAGTTCCCAGGGCGTTACCTATAGCAGTGAGAGCCTCTTCATTCCAGAGGTATAAAGGTAGTCCTGGGAGCAAAACCCAGAGATGTCTAAGTTGGAAGTATTCCGAGTCTGGATTGAATGCAAGCCTCCAACGCTTTAACATAAGGCTACCTCCACCGTAAACCCACAATGAAGACAGTAGCTTAGTGGCATCATCTGGAGTTTTGCAAAGGAAGCAAAACCAACCTTTCTTGAGGAACTGGACGTCCGGGGAGTAGCCCAAAAGTGGGTACCAGTTACATTTTATCCAGTTTGACAATGGCTGAGGGCTCAGTCGAGAGTAAGAAAATCGTCCCACTAAAGCGCAGGTCGACATCTGACAGAGGTTTTCGAACCCAACTCCGTCCCCCAGTACCAGACGTTTTGTTCTCTTTGATGGCTTCCACACTTTTCTGCAAGGAGAAATCCGTCGATGGATGGAAGTAGGTAGATGAGGAGCTGGGGAGTTTTGGGGCCCATCTCCACTCTGTTTAGTAGAGGAATCCAGGTCAGTGTGGGACCTGTCAGAGGGAGACAAAAACAGCTTGGGATCAGTAAAAACCGGCAGAGAGGAGGGTGGATTACCGATGTGGTTCACAGTGGGAACAGTGGAAGGTTTTGAAAATAGTTTATTGGGGGGAAAGAAGAGTCTCTTAGATTCTAGGGAGTCCAGCTTGTCGAAGAGACCTGCCTGCTCCCAGATAAGTTCATCCGCTGGATTCATCAGTGGGCTCGACAGTGCCTCCATTTTAGCAAGGTTTAAGTTACCAGAAAACAGACAAGTAGAAAGATTCAGGTCAGTATACCGGGACTCTTAGCGCCAAGTAAGTATCTAGAAAAAACGCTACATCACAGTGGAAAGATCTTCGGGAGAGAGTCAGAGTCGCGGGTACTCCAGAGTCAGTAAAGTCCAAAAAAACCAACAGACAGGTGGGGAGCAAAGGACAAAAGATAGGAGACAAGGTGCAGTAGAGCAGAGATATAAAAAAGGATCCCCCCAATCGAGGGACCAGGGTGAAGACCGGGAAGACAATAAACGCACCAAAAAAGACGAAAGTTAATCAGTTGCCCGAATCACTGTGGCTAAACCGTAGCAACCCCAAAAGGAAGGAGTGAAACAGGCCCCTCTGTTCACCATCGCTCTCTGTTCGCCATCGCACTCTCTACCTTTTTTATTCCACTATTCGCCATCGCTCTCTGTTCGCCATCGCTCTGCTCTGCCTCATCTCACTATGTCCTCATCATCATCTTTTGCATGAAATTGCTTGCAAGGAATGTTTACACACTCACTTACACATCAAGATTTAAAAAATATAAATAGAATTATGACATTAATAGTGTGTCATTATAGAGTTATTAATTTTATTTTATGATTTACACATCAAGATTTAAAATATATATATATATATTATAAATTTAGTCAAACCATGCTCTTACTCTATTGGATTTAAGGGGAGATAAAATGAAACCTCATATTTAACCAAGCGATATGATATCTTGAAGGAAGAGTCTATTGGACTTAAGGGGAGATAAAATGAAAACTCATATTTAACCAAGTGATATGAAATCTTGAAGGAAGAGTATTGATTTTTATTATAGATTACAATTAAATTATAGGCAATTCAATTTGACTTATTGATTTTTAGAGTGACATGATATATAGTAAAATTTGGCTAAGGTTTGGGTTTAGTTTGGTAGGCAAACATTTAACACTTTTAAAAGGTAGAGATACCCAAAAATACAATAATATAAAATAATGTTAAGTGTTGGTGCCGCTGTTGAAATATTAACTCAAGTGATATTTCTAACAAACGAACAAAAATATCAAATTATCATTGTAGAGAATTAATTTCAATACAAATTAACTATATTTTAATGATACATGTTAGACCTAGATAATAGAAATATAATGAATGATACATGTTAGACCTACATAATAGAAATATAACGAAACATTTTCAATGTTGCAGTCAATTTTTCCATAAACAACTCTTAAACAATATTTTAGGATAATTTTGGACACACTCTAACTTTTGACGTTGAAATTCATTGAACTACATCTAACTTTAGATCACAATTGATGTAGATGTTACATCACAACTTTGGATTTTAATTATAGCTACAATGGGTATATTAAACAAACAATTTTATACAATATCTTTTGCTCATAATATAAACTGAATTTATGGAAATTAAAAATGATTTCAAAATCCTCAAATTGATGCAAAGGTAGTTCTATGTTTTGTATCATAATAATCCCTATTAAGATTAAAAAGAAAATCATGAAAATAGATTTGAAACCACCATAAATACTAATATTGTATTTAGAATCCCCAAACTGAGTTGTAATTGATAAGTCATTTTATGTGATTGCTAACGGATACATTCATAAGAATGGTAAACTGAAATGGATCATATCCATTTTCTCTAGGGTTGTAGATTATAATCATTTGCATGTTTCATGAACTAAATTTAAACAAACGGTTTCCAGAGTCCTCTCAGCCGTGCCTAAATTCATTTCATACGACATCAACGAGTTTATTAATGTTACCAACAACGGACGGTCATATGTAACTGTTGACACCTCATATGACGGTCAAAATTGCCTCCAAGATTCCGTAGTAGAGTTTATTCGATAGAGTAGAATCCTTCCTCCTATCCATAGACAATGATGTATATACTAGTATAATGTCATAAAAAATTTAAAACAAATGATTAGATCTATAGGATTATTATCTGTTACACTGTGTTTTCAATTAACAGAATTTCATTGATAAAATAAAATCTATAGAAATGGTTTAGACTATTTCAAGGTAATTGATATAATCGGTTTACATGGATAAATTAAATAACAAAATGTACCACGTATTGAGCTACTTCATTGAACACTTAGAACACTATTGTTATGTCGAATAGATTCCAAGCACTTTCAACTCAACCGTAATACTCATTGATCATTGAGGCCAGTTCAATTAATTCTTTTTCTAAACAAAAATAGTTGTATTACATAACTTAATCTACTTTTCAATTGAAAATATAATTGTTTGTATTAAAGAAATGTGTTGCAGGTTACACAACCTGTCGATCAATTTAAATGTTTTCTTCTTTTTATAGATTTCAATTCTGAACGATGCAATAATCCTATATGCCACTCATAATTATTTCACTATATGAACATTTGAGCATCATTCTTTTACTAGCACATTTTATTAGTCCCTGCGTAGCCAAGGGACTATAGCTTTCACTCGGAGGTCAAACGGCTTTGACTGCATATTAACAACTGGTGCTATTTAGGACATTAGCTGGTGGATCCTGTAAACTGGATATCATATTGGTCACTTTTATTTGTATTTTCATCCAAATTTTCTATTATCCTGATTTACTTTTAAAAATTAATTTATTTTCTTATTTATTAACTATTATAGATGGAATATTTGATTGGTTCATAGCTAGTTGATGTGATATTATTGCCGTGGTATATGCCATTTTCTTTTCCAAATTGTCTTGATTTAAAAATGAATTAAAAAAAAACAAATTTATGATTGGTTCTTCGAGCTTGCTGCAGTATATAGTCTATAAATCCACTTGGAAGATTGTTTTTACATCATTACAACACATAATCTTATTGTTGTTGCTACGTGCTTGCCAGTGAAATCTTATTGTTGTTGCTACGTGCTTGCCACTGAAGATGCATGAGCCAGGAGCCAGGGATATAAGTTACCGCCTTTCACTGTCAATGTCAATGGCATTACTTCCGAAATACCACTATTGTTTGCCCCTACTACATACCTGCTACTATTTTCCCACTACCTACCTGCTGCCTTCTTGATACTAGTTATCCTGCTCAGTGGTTCTCTGGTTATTCTCTGGAGAAGGCATAGGGAAAAAATGTCTGTGGTCGCATTTGTGCTGGAGAAGAGAACCTGATCCAACTGCAGAAGCCCCATATTGTTCTGAATTTTTTTGAAATACGCAGATGTTTTAAATAAGCATTATTGAACCATCCGCCTCCCACAGAGCTCTGCTCGCGTTCATCACCATCTCATTTATAGACGCCTTCCCATTTGCTGTTCTCGCTGGAGCTAAACCAGATGAAGCGTTGCGTGGCAATATGATAACCGCAAAGGCCAACAGTATGCTCCATAACCTCATTCTGCAAGAGAATAATTAACAAGAAACACTCGACAATTGTAACCAAGAGAGTAGAATGAGATGCGGAGAGAATTGATTCGTATAGTTAAAGCCGAGTGTGGGGTGGAATATATAGAGAGGCGGCAACGCAAAATCTAGATTGTATTGGAAAAGATGAAGGCCATTGTGGATGATTTTGGAAAAGCTATGGAGAACGTGTATTCAACCAATTTGAGATTTCTTTCCAATTCCAAATTTCTATTGCATTCATTAAGTTCTACAAAACAAAGTATATCGAGCTCGTGCTTCCAGCCCTTGAAAAATATAATACAATCAAGTCCTCACCTTAAGAATTCCATGAAAAATATTTGACAATATCAAGGTTCTGTGATCCAAGCTCCATGGCCCAATCTGCATGCATTAAACGGCCAAGCGTGCGCTGCGTTCTTGTGTAGTTGAGGGAAGTCGACCACAGGCTACGACTTAGCCACAACCTCAAACATCCCTGCACAAAGTTAAATATTTTGTGCGTGAAGTGGTGATGGATATTTTGTTCCTTGCGGACAAGGATGAGATCAACATCGACACTGATTTAGTTATTTCCTTGACTGTTCCTTCTGTCTGGAGGATTTAATGAAATGAGCCAAGGGAGATCTAGAAATCTATCCATGAGATGGATATTTTGTTCCTTGCGGACAAGGATGAGATCAACATCGACACTGATTTAGTTATTTCCTTGACTGTTCCTTCTGCGTGGAGGATTTAATGAAATGAGCCAAGGGAGATCTAGAAATCTATCCATGATCTCCTGCAGTGGGAGAATACTTGGAGTATATAACGTTAGGAAGGCACTAAGCCTGATCAAACATGATAAGTGTATTTTTTAAGGTTGTTGTCATATGCATGGGAGAGACACCTCCATTCCCGACCAAAATCTCCCATGACCTATGTTAAATATAATGTAACCTCAACAGTCTCATTGTACAGTGCCAACTGTACTGGACAACTGTATTTTCTATTTTTGTCTTGCTTGAGCCTATTTAGCTCAACCATGTTGCATTGTACTAATCTTCTCTTTTTCATACATTCCGATATATTGTTCTATTCTTTTCTCTCTGCATTTCTCTTGGCTTCACAATTTATCATGGTATCAGAGCTTCAACTGTAAGCCTCTTGACACAGTCCGGAGAGCAACTCGATCTTCACAACGTAGAGCTTCACAGATCTTGAGAGCACACGACACAGTCTCTTTCACAAGGTTTGGAGAGACGTCTATCATACTCTCGAAAGATCCTCGCAGGAAACTTCCACGAGGAAGCAGTCTGTCTTACGTTCAAAAGATCAACGTAGGAGGCTTGCAGAGGTTGCAGAGCATACTACGCTCGAAAGAACGAGGAAGCAGAGACCGAGAAAGAAGAAACTTTAAAGATTCTTGCACATTTTTCAGGAATCGTCAAAGATTGATGAAGAAGAGCTGCAGAACGAAAGAACGTTTGAAGAACTCGAAGAATTAGTTCAAATCGTTAAATATTGTTGCAGAAGGGAGCATCATTTAAAGTTTTTTGAAATTTGCTCAAATCTGTCAAAGATTGAAGCAATGAACAAATAATCCGTCAATTTCTTTCAAATCTTTGAAAGATTCACAGATCTTTCTTCCACAGGAGAAAAGAATGCATGTCAGGTTCAAAGAACCATTGTCACAGCCATAAGATTCGTCTTGAGAACGGATCCGAAGCGGGAAACCAGTTCAGAAGGGATGAGGAGAGCGCAGAAAAGGCGAAAGAGTTTCAGCCGTTAGATCTTGTGCAGAGGCCCGACCGCCGTTGGATCTGCAAGAAAGTGCACGAGGTTTAATCCTCTGCAGTGCCAAGGAATTTTTGACCTGTGAAGTCCCGACATTATCTGGACCATCCATCAAGAGGCACGTGGTGAGATCGCGGAACTTCGCTGACTCGCAATGTGTAAAGGTCACAAGACTGTTGTGAGAATTCGAGAATCACAAAATCACGAGTCATTCTCGACCGTTGAATTAAGAAAGATCGTGAGTCGTTGATCTTATCCCATCGCAGAATCGGGGATTGGGAGTTGGACGAGCAAAGATTGCACTCCAAAAACTCCGATACGCGATATCGCGAAATCCCGAGAGGACTTGTGAGCCGTCCATCTCAGAGGACAGGTGGCAGAAGATCCAAGTGTCGTCAAATCAACATATCAGAGTTCGCAGTTTTGAAAGACTGTCGCAACAAGAGTTTTAAACTTGTGAAATCGCGATACATGAAATAGCGATAAGATCACAGCCGTCGATTTGTTCGGACACGTGGTAGACATCGAGGAAACTGTCCGCGTTTCGGCAACCGGGGTTCTCAAGTTGACAGAAAATTTGGAGTCGTAATCTGCGAAATCTCGAAATGACGAGGACCGTCCATCTTGAGGGGACGCGTGGCATAAATCCAAGGACTCGGGAAAAGCCCCGAAAAGGAAAGGGCCATCGACATATCGGGATTCAGCGTTTTGCGAATCCTAAGGACAAGAAGCATGGGCATTTTGGAATTGCGAAGTCCTAAATCCCGACTGGAGGAAAGCTCCATTTTGGGGCCCAACTGACATCATCTTGTCAAAATGAGGGATCGAGAATCTCCACAGTGAAACCATCGAAGCAGACTTGAACCGTCCATCTATTGGGACGCGTGGAGGAGATCAAAGGAATCAGGAAATTTCCCGAAAGGAAAGTGCCATCGGTAAATCGGAGATCAGGGAATTGAGGAGTCAGAAGAGCTCGTTATCAGGGTTCACGAAGTCCTGATTCGCGATATCTCGATAAGATCTGGACCGTCAGATCACAGAAAGATCTAGACCGTTAAATCGTCCAAAAGAAAATTTCGCATTTCGACAATTTGAAAGGCAAAAAACCCGAAAAACCCGTAGCGCTTTAACATTAAGGCGTGTGGTCACATTGAATGGTGACTAAAGACAAACTCAGGCCGATAAGCTCCCTTCGACCATCGACAAATTGGTGTTTCAACGATCAGAGGTAAATACGAAATTTCCCTCTATTTTTTCTGCAATTTTTTTTTTATGGCGTCGTCTAGTAATTTATGACCAACTCAGGGTCCGATTCTTATTGGAAAGAATTACGAGTTTTGGTCTCTTCGAATGAGGTCGTTCTTGCAAGCACAAGAGTGTTGGGAACCAGTGGATCTTGGATATGTGGAACCAGATCCCGCAGCCCTGTCTGCCATGACAAATCCACAGCGAATTGCTTAGGCAACATTGAGGAACAAAGAAAATAAAGGGAAATTTTGTATTCAAAATTCTGTGGATGACTCAATTTTCTCAAAAATCACAGGTGCTAGTACTTCAAAACAGGCCTGGGACATCCTTAAATATTCCTACCAAGGAAATTACAGGGTCAAAACAGTTAAACTGCAGACCTTGAGGATGCAATTTGAGACTCTAAAAATGACAGAGTCCGAAAATGTGGATCAGTTCATGACCAGAGTCATGGGAATCGTGAACCAGATCAGATTGACTGGCGAAGCCATCACTAATCAACGAATTGTTGAGAAAATCCTCAAAAGTTTACCCAAGAAATTTGAAATGGTTGTAACAACAATTCTTGAATCCAAGGATCTGTCATGATTTTCAACAGATGAACTAATTGGTTCTCTGGTGACACATGAGACCAGACTGCATGTCACAG